>APFE031714866.1:0-19779 GCA_000404065.3 Pinus taeda | reverse complement strand
TGGCCTACCAAGAATCACGGATGTCATCATATATTATTTTCTAGAGTTAATACCATAAAATAAATAGGATACTCCAATGGATATAGTGGTATTTATACATATTCTAATATACCCTTACATTTCAGAACATCTATATCTTCTAATTCCAATAAAGTAGGATTATATTGAATATTAGTTTATCTCACCTTATCCATCGTGTTATTTTGAAATAATGTTTATATTTGCACATAATACAATCAAAGTGTTTGGAATTTCAATTCCATTGCTATGCACCTTTACAATTGGATTAAGTGGATCTAAGTATTTTTCAATTTTTTGTTTTTGCATCATAATGTTTTCAATATTTATGATCAATTGCACTCTTTAGAATTATTTTCATTTTCTTCTAGGATTTTCAATACACAACTCCTTTATTTCTTTTGGAAAAATAGGGATTTATTTTAAAGGTTGAGGCAATGGAATTTTCATCCAAATATTTTCCAATTCATCTAACATATTATAATAACATAAAACTATTTCCTTATCTATACCTTCGTCAATTTGTAATCTCTTCAAAAAGGGGGGATTTTGTAAGGAAATAGATCATTTCTTAGCTATATGAATTGTAGGAATTGATTTTATTTTGTTTTCATCTATTTGTGTATGAATATATTTCTTCTGAGGAGTAATTCATTGTTGAGGATTTTCCTCCTCTTCAGGAGATTTATCCTCTTTATATTCTTGAATGACAACAGGGGGTATTTTATTATATATAAATTGAGGAGATCTAACTTGGACATCATTTAAATATAGAAGAGATATTATATAAGCTTGAAACATTTGGGCTTCGATATTATAAATCGATTGTTAAGCCACTTTATTATTGGGATTAGCGAGTAGATAAGAAGGTAATTCATTTAATTGGGGAAATGAAGTATAGGGTAATTGAAGGGGTTGACTTGTAGTCAATTGAGGTTTGAATTATGGATGGGTGCATTTTGGAGGTTTGTGTGCAGAATAATTTTGAGGTTGATATTGAGGATATTTTTGGAAATATTGAGGGTAGTCGGTGTTTCTACCATAAAAACGTTGCCATCCCTTTGACCAAGATGAGTTTTGTGGCTCATGTGGCCAAGTTTTCCATAATACAGTGGTGCTCCTATCACTTTGTGGTTGGGCATAACAAGTAATTTCTGCATTAGGATATTCTGCCATACCTATTTGACAAGGCTCCTAAGGTCTTCTATGAAAAACATAACAAGGTTGTTTTGTTTGACTTGTTGCAACTTCCTTTTGGAAAATAAACATGAGGCTTGATATTAAAGGGAATTCGTCTGTAGCATGAATCTCTCAACATATAAAAAAAATCAGTATTGTCAAGAGAACATTCTCATAATGAATGTTTCTTCCTACATTTAGGATAAAAATTAGAAAAAATAACATTTTCACTGTTTTTCTTATTTTGTGCTATTAACTTATCAATTTGTTCACTATTCTTCAGGACCACACGGTTCAGGGCTCATATGGAGCTTCTACCCTATCTAATCATCCTTTGTGATGTAGATCAAGATATATTCATCATCAAAGGGAAAGAACTAGAACTGGAGGAGATGGTCATCTATTTCATCACTAGATTATCCTGCGAAAGAGAAGCAATTCAAGTCTTTGGATCTCGCTAATGAGGTGAGAGTACCAGGAGTCTCGTCCAGAGGTACTGTCTTGGTGCCAAGATAACCAATAGAGGAAAGGTGAAGATTGCAACAATCAACAACAACCTCATTCTTAGAATAATTTTGTTCACCATGGCACGTGTACCTAGAACATAATATGTGCGTGAGGCTACCAAGTGTCAATTTTGGTATGCTATCGCATGTTTGACCCCCACCATCTCCAACTAGTGCAGAGGCATCTAGGTGAGCATGAAGCGACAACTAACCAAGGGTAAGCATAGACACCTGAAGTAGTTCGGGTCTAGTTCTATACTGGTTACCTTGTTCTTGGAGCAAGTGCCCCTCTTGTAGAATCAGTGGGCATAAGTACCGCATCCTACACCATGAGATCTAAGGCTCCTGAGATGGAGCCAACTCATGCCTCGAGGAGGCATAGGTCAACATATGCATTATCCACCACAGTTATTCACTTGGCTTGAATGCTAACAACTTGTGGTAGATGGCTATTCTGAGTGTGACACAAAGTTTAGAGGGGATAGAGATTTGCCTCTCCCACTAGTTGAACAGTGGACTCACCCACGTAAAAACTTGTTTTTTGTTTTTTTCATGTTTTATGACTTTTACAAAAGTGTAAGATAAGACTCAACTTATGATAAATGTACATATGTGGGACTAGAGAGACCGTGAGATGTGTTCCCAATAATATGTTGAACTGCCCATCTAATAGTTGGTGAAGACTACGAGGAAGGGGATGAGCCCTTAGGAAATATGGTGTGCAATCTAGAGGCAATCACTCGAGGGGTTCCAGGATATGCCACTATCAACAATGTTCCACTAGATTTGCAGAGACATACTCTAGGAGTCTCTGTGAGATTGCATCAATTTCTAGGCCAAGTGATAAGAGTGGTCTCCTGCTATCATGAGCACCATGCAGTTTGATAGTTTATCTAGTCTTTTACACATTTTGTAAGGTTTTAAAGCCAAATGTTTGAGAACACTCTATTTTTTGACTTTTTGATGTAAACACTCATGAAGATGTGATATATATATATGCATTTTTTATTTCTACTTATGAATTCATAACATGATTCAATTTTTACAGAGGAAGTAAATGTCTATCAAGAACAAAATTTGCCAATTCATCACTTAATGTATTTAAATTATGTGGAATATGTTGATATGTAATGTAATCAAAATTTATTTCTAGCGATGTAACACATAGATACATATGCAATATTTATGGATTTCTTACTCAGTAATGATTGTTTAATTGTAACACAACTTGTTATGAATCCAACTTGACAACTATATCCCTAATTCAAAGAGAAATTGCTTCCCACAAGATTTCAATAACTCCACTCTATTCAAAAATATTATTGGTTCTTCAAACAAGGAAGATACCTTGTACGTTATTGAGTTGGTCGTTAGGGTCATAGAGTACCCATGTTGTGGAAGAGAGGTTATGCATGCTACAATAAGCACCATGAGTAGAACAAATGTAATGACTTGAGGACATCTCCAAACCGTGTTTGCAAAGAAAAAAAATAGATGGCTATCGAAAGGGTTCTTTTAAGACAACGAGAGTCTCTTTTAGTATGCGACTAACATCAGATCATTGGGGACAATCCTTAGTGTAATGATCCTCCTCATAGATGAGGCAAGGATAAGTCTGCTTTCATCGAGAATCATCATCAGCACAAGATTTGGGAGGGTCCTCTTTTGGGGCATCAACTTTTGCCTCACCTTTTGATGAGAATCAATATTGCAACAACAAATATGCAACTCCTCGAGCCACCAGATTTACTTTATCAACCTAGGCTTTGTACAAACTTCGAGGTGACAATGTTCTATACACAAGTGAAATTGATGGTTCTCCTTTTTTCTATTATTCAAGTGGCAAGAGAGCATTATTGTTTTCAGGTCAGACTTCTATGGATTCAGAAGAATCTTGATTATTAACCAAAGAAAGAGAAATCTACTCTAAGAGAAATCTTGTCTACTGCAATAAGGAAAATTACTTAGATACTATGCTAAAAAAAACCATTCGATAACTAACTACTAAGAAAGTATGCTTTATAAGAATGCCAAGCTAACATGTATGAAATGCTACTATCCTAAGCATGGAAGTTCAAAACATCAAACACCATTATTGTGCATGTAAAAGACTGAAATATATTTGTTTCTTTTTTATTATTATTTTTATGGAAAATCAACTGTGAAGCCTAATCTCTTTCGATGATATGGCAGGAGGATTATGGATGTTGAGAATGGTTGGGATGTTTCGGAGACCCTGAAGTACCCTTGTGTTTCTTACTAGAATTTTTTGCTCAATTTTGGCCTCAAAACACACCACTACAGGAAAACCTACTCGACGTACTACAAACCTACATGATTCCCTGTATTTCTACAAGATATAGCAGAGAGGAGAATGATTGGTTCTAGAGGTGATTGAAGGCTTAGGGAAGGTGGCTAATAGCTGGAATGGAGTGAGAAAATTCCTAGGGTCACTCAGAACTCAAAACCAAGGTTAGGAGATGGTTGGGTTTGCTCAACATGCTTGGAGGAGTTTCTATGTAAAATGATGAAATTGGTGAAGGTCTTGTTGGAAGCAAGGAATGATTATGGATGGATGAAGTTGGCAGGATGTTTCTCACTATGGGATATCTCTCTACTAATGAAACACTTTCTCTACATCAAACATTGTTTTTCTCCAAGAAATCATGTAAACAAGAAGAATTATAATAAGCTATAAAACAAAGTTTAATGAGCTAATGGTCTACTTCATGCATGAGGAAAAATTTAGAATGAAATGGAATTATTGATGATGTCTATTGCAATACTAAATATGGAAGAGATGGTAGTTAATTCCTAAACTTGCAAACTTATCAAATTCTCTTTCAAGTACAGCAAATCCTAAATTTGATGAGAAAATAGAAATTTATCTTTTTGGGGCTGCATAGGGGTCCTTTCCTCAAATCATGATCCGTGAAGGAAGAGGTGAGGTTAAGATGCTGACTAGCATCTTTGTGATGCTTTTTTCCCCTTGTAGCCTGCTACTAAAGTAGAACACAAATGGAAGCAAACTAATAAAAAATTAATCAAATATACATTGCGTTCAATGAAATACTTCTAAGGACAGTTTAATCATGAACCTATGAAATCGAATTATTGATGATATCTATTGTAATACTAAATATGGAAGAGAAGGTAGTTAATTCCTACACTTCCAAACTTATCAAATTATGGTCAAGTACAGTAAATCCTAAATTTGATGAGAAAATAGAAATCTGTCTCTTTTGGGCTACATAGGAGTCGTTTCCTCAAATCATGATCCCTGAAGGAAGAGGTGAGGTTAAGACGCCTACTAGCACCTTTGTGATGCTTTTTTCCCCTTGTATCCTGCTACTTAAGTAGAGCACAAATGGAAGCAAACTAATAAAAAATTAATCAAATCTACATTGTGTGCAATGAAATACTTCTAAAGACAGTTTAATCATGAATCTATGAAATGAGTCTAAGCATACACACACAAGAAGAGTAGCCTTTCCTTCTAGGGTTGGGCCCTACCCAGAGAGCTTCATCCCTCTAAGTTAAATCAATACTTGATCATAAAAAACCCATTCTCATTGACAAAACATAAAATCCCATAGAAATGTCTTCCACAAGTTTGGAGCTCAAAAATAACGAGTGTTTTTAGAAAACAAATTGAATCCTAGTAAGGCTCTAGGCCTATTTCTCATACAATTGATGTCCCCAATGACTTCCTTAAATCTAGGGAGGCTCGACTCCCAAACTCAAGATCAACTAAGTCTTTGATTATCACTTGCTCGTCTGCCTTTTGATTTTCATGACTTGGCTGCTTGTACTCTAAGTTGGTGTGATTAATGGAGGAATATTTGGATGAGGGAGGATTAAATGAGGAGGATTTACCTCCTACAATCTCTCTTCCTTGTCCCATTTAGGTTACAAACCTTAATCTTGCCAAAATTCCTCGATTTTCTCTTTCAAACCTACGTTCAATGCATATTAGTCCACTAGGCATAACATCGCACTTTAACTCATTTCATTAAACAAAATATAATCAAATCATGTAATAAATTGTGGGAAGAGTTGATTTGACTAAGCTAGGAGTTGACTTAAGGTCCATATAGTTACCTAATGATGAGGTTAATCATGACCCCCATATTGAAGGTGTTTCTCATCCTCTGAGCAACTCAATCAATATCCATGTCTTTCATAGCTCTAGTGGCCTCCCTCACATCCCATGTTTCTATTGTGGTTTCCTGTTCTTATGCATAGAATCCTACCTTCCTATCTACCTCCTCCCACTGCTTTCTCTCTTCATGTTGCTTCTCTCCTTCTAATATTCCCAAGAGAAGTGGTGGACTGAGTCTCAAGGCAATCAAATTGAGTTTGAGCCTTTGGATGGTTTCTTTGTACATGGGTGTAATGTTCAATGCTTCTCTCATCCTTTGAGGAGAATGGTACTCTGTGATTTTCAAATTATATGGAAAAGTATTCCATCTCCTTTGGAAATATTGCATGCTATCATCCCCTAACAGTTTGAACATATCCTCAAAATGTGTAATTGCTTTCTCTTGGGTAGGAATATACCTCGCTTCAAGTTGAGGATCATTTGCAGTTAAATTATATGTCCTAATGACATCCATTGGAATAGACAAATTAGCTCTTATCATGAAAGGCTCAATTTGTTCCATTGCCAATATATTCTTCATTTCTATAGCCTTTGCTTCCTCATGGTTCATCCCTGATGCCAAACCCACCAACTGTAAATCCCCCAACTTTTGATTAGGGTCTCATAAATTCATATTTGTTAGAGCCATGTTATGCAAATAGAGCTTAGACATCTTATCCATATACTCTAATGTACTTTTATCACAAATATCAATGAAATATCTATAATCTTAGTATGGCATAGTGCCTCTCTATGCAAGGGTCTTGATTTAGAATAGTAGCCATTGTTCCTGAAGGTACAATACATAGGACTTAGTTGGCATCTTGCACTGGATGGATTCCAAAGATAGAGTGGCCATGGATAACAAATGATTCTTTATTTCTTGCAACTGTCCTTTCAACCATACATTTTCTGAGTCTCAAGACAATCCAATTGAGTTTGAGCCTTTCGATGGTTTGTTTGTACATGGGTGTGATGTTCAATTCTTCTCTCATCCTTTGAGGAGAATGGTACTCTCTGATTTTCAAACTATATGGAAAAGTATTCCATCTCCTTTGGAAATATTGCATGCTATGATCCCCTAACAATGTAAACATATCCCCAAAATGTGTAATTGGTTGCTCTTGGGCAGGAAGATAGATGGTTGCAAGTGTAGGATCATTTGCAATTAAATTATATGTTCTAATGACATCCATTGGACTCGACTAATTATCTCTTATCATGAGAGCCTCACTTTGTTCCATTGCCAATATCTTCTTCATTTCTATAGCCTTTGCTTCCTCATGGTTCATCCATGATGCCAAACCCACCAAGTGTAAATCCGCCAACTTTTGATTAGGGTTTCATACATTCATATATGTCAAAGCCATGTTATGCAACTAGAGCTTAGACATCTTATCCATATACAATAATGTAATTTTATCACAGAGGTCAACGAAATATCTATGATCTTAGTATGGCATACTGACTCTCTATGCAAGGGTCTTGATTTAGAATAGTAGCCATTGTTCCTTAAGGTATAATACATAGGACTTAGTTGGCATTGTGCACTGGATGGTTTCCAAAGATAGAGTGGCCATGGATAACAAATGATTCTTTATTTCTTACAGTTGTCATTTCAACCATGCATTTTCTCGTTCCAATTTAGTTTTCATTATTGCCCCAATGTCCCTCAGGCTACTTAGTTTTCTACCCATCTCCTTGAACTTTTCTTCCATGTGGCCAACATGGTGTACTCCCTTCAACTTGGTAATCTACATCCATCTATGTGTTCTGTCTCTTTCTTTCTCAATCTCAAAGAATAATGGAATTGAAAATCTTTGTCGAATGACCCTCCCCCTCTCAATAAATCTATAGTAGGAGTAAAGGTTAAGTTGAGCACTAGGTTCCCTTAGTTGTGGGTCCTCTCTCCTTTTTTCTAGTTACCTACTTCCTTCCTCATCAAATTTTTAGGTTTCCTGTAGGTTCAACAATGTTTCTTGTAGGACTACCTCTTCTTCTTGTAGGTCCCACTCTGTATCCTGTAGGATATCTTTTCCTTTGGATCAGGTGGATCTAGTTGTAGGCCTTCTCACATAGGTGATAGGAGGCTTAGGTGAGGTTTGTGTTGAGGATCCTTGAGTTTTTATAAGAAGAGCCATCTTCTCCTTCTATTTAGGTCAGTCCTCAATAGCAGTGGGAACCTTTGTTGGAGGGTTCTTGAGACACCCTAGGAAGAGGGGCACCTAAGTTGCTATGTTTCTCTCCAACCGCAAACATTCTCAGGATTTTCACGGACAATTTTCTGCCTCACTTGTACTAGCTGCTAAACAAATTTCACGTCATGTTTTAGCCGAAGGTCATATTTGTACCAGCGGCCACACAAATGTCACATCATATTTTCGTCAAATTTCACGTCATGGTGTCTTCCATGAAAAGGCTCACAGAATGTCAACAGCTCAGGATAAATTCGATGTCATCTATAAAGACGTATAAAGTCTTTTTTTAAAGACGTATAATCTATTTAGTTTAATGTAAAAGGTAGCCAAATCTAAAATATTATGTGAGATATAAGTTTAGTATGTGTTTGGGCTGCTGAATTTTGTTAATAAAATTCCTTGCTTAAGATTTTGAAAAGTGTAAGAGGGTGTTGGCCTTTTCTTTCTAAGAAAATTTTCTCTAAAATTCCTCTTAGTAGCAATGGCAAGAACCAAAACATGAAATTTAATCAAATTTTCTAAAATTAATTATATTCATGCTAGATAAATAATAATTCAATGAATGTTGATAACTTAAGAAATCACAAATATTAGCTAGAAAATGGAGCATTTGGATATACAAGATAATGGCCCTGTAACAAGTCTTATAAGGTCAATAAGTATAGGCATAATGCATGACACAACGGCGTATAGTAAGTTCAATTGGTTCAGCTACAATGGATAAAGCAATGACAATTACAATTAGGAAAATTATTCTAACTATAGTCCATACAATAATGGGGCTTTGGTATGAGTAGTACATGTGTCTCACTGTCTCTATGTATTAAGCTCATGGAAGATATGGTGGGTAAGCCACAATATTTAGGATATAGTACCCTTTTAGACTAGATGTATTCTAGAAGCTTTAGGAAAGGATGCCTAACTAATGAACTAGCCTTGTAGCCTAGGGCATATGGGAGTTCATATATGAGGATGAGAAATTTGTGGAGTGGTCCATGAATGGAGAATGAACTAGAATTCACACGTTTATAATATCTTTACTACTAGAGAAACATAAAATGGAACTAAAATAAGAGAAAAAATATCAAGCAAAGTTTATCTTGACACATGATACATAGAAATGGGGTGACATTCCCATCTCAGGTGGACATGACTCATTTCTCCTACAAATGTCAACATATAGAAACATAAAAACAATTCAAAAACATGGAATTTAGAAATGGGTTGAAGAGGTCATTGTATTTCATTTTTTTTTATTATGACATGCTTGAATAATATGCATATGTTAACAATTAGTAACTTTGTATATTATATATTGTTAGTGATTTCTAGAACATTACTTTGCAAAATTTGTGATTTGTAAAATGTGTTATCTATGTAATGTGTGTGATCTCTCACACATTTTGGTCCCTGATGATGGATGGAGTCACCATCCAAAATGTTGGACAGATCACACATTTTACATAGTATGATTCCTGAAATAACTAACAACATGATAAATTGTAGAAGTATCCAATCACTCAATATTATATATTGGTAGAAAATGGCTCATTGAAAAAAACATAAAATGAAGAAGATGCACTATTAGTGATTAAGACATACAATTTCCACCAATAACAATGAAAAAAATTGAAAATAAACCCTTTGTATATACTTTTTCTATGTTTTTGAACAAATCCCTTAGTCTAAATTTGTAGAGTGTGGAAATAGTTATACAACAAAGTAGAACAAAACGCTCACTCTTGTTTCCATAAGAGATTTCTCACATTCATTGCCATAAAATAAAGAGAAACCCTTACACTCTTTGTTAGTTGCTATGATTTCTAACCTGGTTACCATAAAGATCTATTTCATGAAATAAAATAATACCTTCACCCTAGTTGCTATAAAAATATCAAAACGAGATCCTCACCCTAATTGCTAGTTTCTATAAAGATATCCAACAATATAACAAAATCATGGTGTAAATTTCTACAACAAATTCTTGGCTACTAGAAAAATTTGTGGAATACCTGAAATTAATGAAACCCCATATTATTTGATTGAACAAGGTTCTTTCTATAATTTTTTTCCAAGTGCAGTGGAATATTATATATCCTTTCAAAAAAACTTTTATTCAATCCTATTTTTTTTCAATGTTCTTAAGTTATAAAAAAACAAAAAATCCTTTCAAGAAAACTTTTATTCAATCCTATTTTTTCAATGTTATTAAGTTATAAAAAAAAAAAAAAAAAAAAAACCTAATGACTGTAGAAGTAACACTATATCTATGAAATAGAAAGTATTGCTAATTTGTTTTTTTTAATATAGAATTAACCTACAACAATAACAAGTTAAAATATAAATTGAAGAAACACTATATCTATGAAATAGAAAGTATTGCTAATTTGTTTTTTTAATATAGAATTAACTTACAAGAATAACAAGTTAAAATATAAATTGTTAGATTGTAATTAATGAAGAAATGTCAAATTCTAATAAATGAAGGAATATAGCGTGTTTTGTTAGTAACCAACTCTGAAACATGACCATATTTTCAAAGTAAATCAAACATGGACACCTCCCTCATACTTAACTTCTTTATAAAGAAACAACTTTGAAATAAAAGGTGATGTGTTTCTCATGGTATTTCCCAAACTTTTTTATATACAAACCATATCCAAAAACTATATCACCATAATGCATGTGGGATAATGTAATTCCACCTTGTTATATAATAAATGTTTTAAATGGTATTTACTCCATGATGTATGTGGAATATACCTATTTGACATAAAATTAGAGTTTGTTCTCTCCTAATCTCTACACTATTAATTTCCAAAGGAGCAAGCTAGAATTGTGTATGGGCATTCAAAATAAGCTTAATTATATATTTTTATAGAAATTGACACATTATGTCCAAGCATAGAGGCATCAAAATCATTCCCTTATACAAAATGATGTTAGTGATAAACTAACTAATCACTACCAGCTTTACCAATATGAATTACATATCCAATGGTTAGCCTTCTCTTTTTTCTTCCATTAATAACTCAATTATTCTCATAGCTTATACTATTTCCTATTATTGGGAACTAGGAAAAACAACAACATTATTATAAAAAATCTCCAAGAATTCATTTATAATGTTAAAAAATAATAGTTTCTATTTCAAGTCAACAAGACAAACCATAGATGATAGTGTAAGCTGTGAGAGCGTTAGAGTGACATGAGGGACAAGGGTGTTTATGATATTTTGTTGGTTGGTGATTCAAAGAGAATTAAACATCACTCATGAACTAGTTGCCCCCCTTTGATGGTAACATCAATTTCATATTTAGGTGGGTTTGATTGGGGATTTTCTCCATCAATTTTGGGAATTTTTGAATTGTGCCACAAAATCTCAATGAGTGTTCTAATAAATTATGCAACACAGTAACCCATTCACAGAAGGGTCTATATTCTTAGATATATTACCAAAACCATCTCACTATGAACTATATGTAAGAAGGAATCGTGATATGGATAACAGGTTGGTAGAATGGGTTTCTTGAATACAATTATAAATTTACCAAGCTATAATATTTACTATGTTCATAAGGAAAATAAATGATAATAGGGAATTATTGGTTTTCTAATGCAAATGGTTATGTCTTTTATCATGGTGATGATTCTTTTTTCCAACCTCACTTGTAGTGTGTAATAAATAATCCTACCTCATGTTGTGATCTTGTTTAACCAACTTCTCTCTCCTTTGGATTGTATCTTCTCTATATGTTCTAGAAATAAATGAAAGCACACACACACATATAAAATCAAAGGAACTAAATGATGATGTTGCAATGAAGAAGTTGAGTTAAGAATAGCCTTGGCTCCTTTTACATGATCCCTCGCCTTCTTCCTAAATACTCTTAATTAATGAATATTTAATTTTTATACATAACGTTGCCCTCCCCTCAAGAAAATATTTTGCTTAAAATCAAAGTTAACCATGGATGTTGTTGACTAAAATGTTCACCTTTAATGGAATAATAAAAAATAATTCTCTAACACAATAATCAAATTAAATTGATAAAAATTGAGCCCCTATCTTGGAATAAAATAATAACTCCTCTCTTTGGAATAAAATAGTAATTCCATAATTAAAGTAATCTAAATCTAAAAATTAATTCTTAACACAATAATTAAATTAAATTGAGAATCTATTACTTGGAAAATTGAATCCCTCTCTTGGAATAAAATAATAACTCCTCTATTGGAATGTAACTCTCCTTCACTAATTCAATGTAAATAATAACTCGTCTCTTGGAATAAAATAGTAACTATATAATTATCTGAATCTAAGTCACCCTCACTAATTCAATGTATGGAAAGAAGATAAGTCATTCTCATTAAATGAACTTGTAACTACCTCATTCAATTATATTTGTAACTCTCACAAAATATTCTCTATCTCTAAGTGTAACTATCACTCTCCCTAATTTGAATTGTAACTCCTTAAGATAAGCCTACCTTTATCTCTATTGTTGGATGAGTTCCACTTCTGCTCAAGTAACTCCTCCGTCAGGGAATTTGATTCTCCTATTACTCCTTAAAGGAATAAATTCATTTTGTAACTCCTCCCCCTCTCATCTATTTAATAAAGAAAAAAGTGAGAATTGAGAGTAGCATGTTCATTGTGAATAAGAAGAAAGATTTTTTAGTGTGGACTACAGCAAGGGAGGATTAAGAGAAAGTGTGAACCAAAGGAGGAGGAGATCTTCAAGTAAAAGGAATGTGCACTTCAACATAAACTAGATGAGACATTGGTGACTTTATGCATTATTATTCTCTGTCTACTCTACTCAACAATTGAATAAATATAATAGAAGAAGAATTGTTCAGGTTTACCCCCTTAGGGGTTTTTCGGCTGTCATTGGAAGAAAATTTAATTGTGTCATATTTGTTCTTGGTTCTCTTCATATGATCCTTAACTTTATGTTCTATATATAATCATTGATCTGAAATGTTTTTAAAAAGAAATCCACATTTTATGTAATTGTAACATTGAACATTCAATTATATGGTAAGCACATTTAGTTTTTTGCAAATTACATTCAAATCAATGCAAAGTAGATTATATTATATTTAGTTTTTTGAAAAATAAATTTACTTCTATTGAGTTTTCTGCAAAGTACATTCAATTTTTTGCATAGGCCTTTCAAGCTTTTGGATAGAACGTTCATATTTTAACATAGTATATAGCATAAGGAGTTAAGTCCCAATACAACACCTATTGTTGTATTTGAAGCATCATTACAAATATGAAGCGGAAGGCACCAATTTTCCCCTCTTGAAATTGGTGCTTCATAATTTATGTTTCAACAATTCAAAAGCTTTTTGACAAATATAATTCCAATGAAATTCACAATCTTTAGCTAGTAATTTGAAAAGTATTGAAGAAATCTTTGTGAAGTTTTATGTAAAACTTCTATATTAACTAGTGAATCTAAGAAAACTTCTAACACCTCTTTAACATGTTGGTACTGAAATTTTAGAGATAACCTGCCCAAAACAATTCCTTTGCTAAAAAACAGAATGATTTTTTAATGACTCAATGAAAAGTTAACTTCCTTACATATAATAAGGAAAATTTTCAAATCCTCCATATCCCCTACAAAATTATTCCCATAAATAGTAAAATCATCCATATAAGCTTCTACCAACTCAAGATCAAGTGAGAAAAGATATCTAATACTGCTCTTTGAAGTGTAATAGGGGAATTATGCAAAACAAAATGGCATTCCATGTAAGTATATATACCCTATGGACATGTAAAAGCTATCTCATATTCATCTTCTTGAATATGATTGTATGTGTTGAAACCATCAAGGAAAGAGAAATACTTCTTCCCTTCTAATTTGTTTAATACTTGATCATTAAATGGTAGTGAGAAATGATGTTTACAATTTCTTTATTTAATTATCCATAATCTATGCATAATCTCCACTTTTAAGTTTTTTTAGGCACACTAAGTAAGGGTGAAACCCATTGGATATCTCAAGTAAATAAAATCCACATTGAGAAATTTTTGTAACTCATCCTTAGCAATCTGCCTTCCTTGAGGTTGTCCTACAAGTTTGACGCTCTCTTTATGTAAATTTTACACATACATCTATTTGAATTAATTGCTTTCATGTCAATATATTCCCATGCAAATATAGAGAAATGTTTTTGTAGCATATTTATTAACTATTTCTTTGGAATCTCCTGGAAGTTATTGTTAATGTTTAATGTCTTAAGTTGATAAATTTCTATAAGAAAATTGCCAAACTTTTCCATTGAGTTTAATAACATTTTAGATTATGAAGATGAAAGGTATTCAATATTGAATTCTTCTGGAAAGTTTTGCTCTAATATATGCACACAATAATGTTTTTCACAATATCATGAAAAATAATGATTACTCATAATTTAATATCTTCATAATTTCCATCATCTCCTTCAATTCATTTCACATTCTATATTTCAATTATTTTTGTTACTTACACATATGCTATGAACATTTTAGTAGTATTTCCAATCGAAATGAACATGTAGCTAGACCTACAACTTATGAATGCATCAATATTAGCTAACCATGGCCTACCAAAAACCATGGATGTCATCTTAGTTTTGGGAGTTAGTATCATAAAATAAATTGGATACTCCCATGGATATAGGAGTACTTATACATATTCCAATATACCCTTACATTTGAGAACATCTATATCTTCTAATTCCAATAAAGTAGGATTATATTGAATATTACTTAATTTCACCTTATCCATCCTATTATTTTGAAATAATGTTTATATTTTCACATAATACAATCAAAGTGTTTGAAATTTCAATTCCATTGGTAAGCACCTTTACAATTGGATTAAGTGGATCTAAGTATTTTTGAATTTTTGGTTTTTGCATCATAGTGCTTTCAATAATTCTGATCAATTGCACTCTTTAGAATTATTTTCATTTTCTTCTCTATACCATCATCAATTTGTAATCTCTTAGAAAAGGGAGGATTTCTTAAGGAAATAGATCATTGCTTAGCTAAACCATGTAGGAATTGATTTTATTTTGATTTCCTCTATTTGTGTATGAATATATTCCTTCTGAGGAGTTATTTCTTATTGAGGATTTTCCTTCTCTTCAGGAGATTTATCCTCTTTATATTCTGAATGACAACAAGGGGTATTTTATTATATAGAAATTGAGGAGATCTAACTTGGACATCATTTAAATATATAAGAGCTATTATTTCCTTCTCTTCAAGAGATTTATCCTCTTTATATTTTGAATGACAACAACCGTTATTTTATTATATAGAAATTGAGGAGATCTAACTTGGACATCATTTAAATATAGAACAGCTATTATATAAGCTTAAACATTTGGGCTTGCATATTATAAATCCATTATGTTAGATTTTAAGCTTATGTGGTTGTTTCTTGGAGTAGCATGATCGAGATTATCCACAATAACTTTTCAAACCCCAAAGGGGAGCACTAATCTTTAGAATAATCGGTAGTTCTTTGAGAGAATAATCATGCTTCTATGGTTGTTTCTTGGAGTAGCAGTAACCTTTTCAAACCCCAAAGGGGGAGCACTAATCTTTAGAATAATTGGTAGTTCTTTGAGAGAATAATCATACCACTAGAGTATAAATAAACCTAAATATTGATAAATTTTTATAAGGAAGGCTACTCTCATATATACAATAAAAAATTATAATAATTTTAGTTCAATTAATTAATTTTAAATTAATTAATTTATAAAGAAGCCTAGCCATACATATGAATATATAATATTATAAGTTTGATTAATTAATTTTTTATTTATTTTAAATTGTTATTACTTAATCAATTTTAATATGTAGATTATTAATCCTTTTAACTCTCTTGATTGTAGGTTAATTTTATTGTCCTTTCTATTAATTTTCTTATTTTTATTTTTTATTTTTCTTTTATTTAACCTAAGAATCTAAAAATATCTTTTAATTAATAAAATTAATATGATTAATTCATAAATTATTTTAATTAATCAACCAATTAATTATGATTTTATCTATTGTTTTTATTATTGTTTTTATTTTATTTTAGTTAATTAATCCTAAGTAACAAATAAACATTTTTGTTTTAATTACTCAATTAATTAATTTATTTTATTTCATTTGACTTAAAATAATCATAATCTGATTACATTTTAAATTATTTTGTTTTCCCAAATTTTCATGTGTTAATTTATTTAAACTAATTCGTTTAATTGATAAATAAGTAAAAAGATATATTCGATCAATTCGTCAATTAATTAATTTAATTTTTTAATTCTTAATTTATCCTTATTTTATTAAATGCTAATTTTTATTAACTTCTTTTAATTTAATTTATTTATTTATTTATTTTAAATTAATTCAATTCATAATATAATAGTCTATATCATATATATATATATATAATATATATATATATATATAATATATAATAATTATAAATATGATTAATTTATAATTTATTTAATTAAATGAAATTAATTTAAGGCTTTTAATTGATTAATGTAATTTAATTAGTTTAATTTAATTAAAATTAAATTAAATTAATTTATTAATTTTACTAACCTTATTAATTTCTAAGACCTATGATACTAAGCTTATTTAGGGATTTATTTACCCAATTTCCACTAATCTCACACCCATTGTCCCTTTTGAGGTTCTAGGAAATTTCATAATTTGGATTGCCTCTCTCATCTTTTCTTTTTTTTTTATAATTATCCTCTCTAGCAATTATTTTAGCTTCTTCTAGACACACATGATGTTTGGTTTTGGATGAGTATTCAGCAAGGGCTGATGTAGGGGATCTCCCGTTCTTTACATCTGCTCCGTGCTCTTTAAGTCTTATTCTTAGATACCAATGTGTTTCACCAATATAACTCTTGCCACAAGAGCAATAAATCTTATACACACCCTTCAGCTCTTGATCTCTTGATGATCAATGTTATCCTTGACTAACTTCATCATTAGCCTTATTGTTCCACATGTTGTAAATTGAGTGTTTATGTTATTCTTTCTTAAAAATTTTGCAATCTTATCCGCAATCCCTTGGATGAATGGAAGGTATAATTTCCCACAATTTTATTCTTCTTTCTTGTTTTCAGGAGGACTCTTACAGAGGAAATTATCTTGTGCTCTTCTTATAGCTTTTTTAATACTAAACTCTTTGTATCCTAGGTTTTGGAAGACCGGGGTTACATTTAGGTGATCTGGATCAGAAACCCTAAGAGCCCTAACACCTAAATTTTTTAAGACGCCATATTTTTGGGATGGATGATGGTATGAGTTAGCATGAAGATAGATATCAGTATGTGTTCTCTTTCTATAGACCTGGTGTCCCAAAGTTCCGTCCTCTTTTCTACCAATGAGAACATCAAGAAAGGGGATTTTACTGTTCTTTTCAAGCTCCATAGTAAACTGGAGTTCAAGGGACATAGAGTTAAGATGATTGAAAATATTCTCTAGTTTAGCCTTGCCATGAGTCCATTTTAAGTTTGTGCCATCAACAAATCCTTTCCGCCAAGCTCGTTTCAAATGGTACGAGTCAAGGGCTTTCCTTTTGAAGTACTCCATGTATAAGTTGGCGACAATAGGTGAGAGTGGAGAACCCATGGCGAGTCCTGATATTTGTTGATAATAATGGTCTTGAAATCTAAAAAAAGTGGACCATAAAACAATTTCTGCAAGTTTTGTTGTTTCAATATTGGTGGCTATCTTTATAACATGAACAACTTCATCTAGAGGAATCTTTGTAAAAAAAGAAGCGAGGTCAAAACTTACTATAATATCATCCTTATCCACCCTTTCATTCTTAATAAGATTTAAAAAATCATTTGTCTTTTATAAAAGAGTCTGTGTTACCAACTAAAGGTTTTAGGATCTTAGCTACATGCTTAGCTAATTCATAGGTTACGGAACCAATGGTGTTAACTATAGGTCTAAGAGGGACCCCTTCCTTATGAATTTTTGGTAATCCATAGATTCGAGGTATAACTTCACAAGATAGGATCAACTTATTTTTTATTTTATCTTCAAGGTTAGTTTCTTTGATGGCTTTCTTGACTTTTTTTATTACCTTGGGAATAGGGTTGGAATTGATTCTTTTATAGCTTCCACAATTTATATGATCATTCATCTTAGGTATGTAATCATCCTTATTTAACACAATAGTGGCTCCTCCTTTATCACCCTTAAGCACAACTATCTTATCATTATTACGAAGAGATCTAACAGCCTCCCGACCCTCTTTATTTAAATTACTCCTTGGCCGATTAGATTTCAACATAACGAGGGAGAATTCCACTCTTAATATCTCCTTATTATTTAATGAAAGGCCCTCAGTCCTTCAATGTTGCACATGACGCTTTCAAACGGAATGTTCTTGGGAGAGACTGTGAATCCCAATCCTTTACTAAGGGTATTAATCTCTTGAGGAGTGATCATTACAAATGAGAGATTAACGACTCTCATATCATGTTTATTTGGAACATTGGGGATATTAATAACAGACTTATTAGACTTATTAGAATCTGCCCCGAGATGATTGTGAACTGCAGTGCTATCACTGTTAATAATTCTACAACCCATATTAATTTTTGAATCAAGCTTTTTACCATTGTATTTTCCTTTTTCCCTTATATTTATTACCATTGTGCACTACCTCATCTACGATTCTTCTAGCAATATTGATGTTGTTTATTATGGTTTTAATATCATACTTGTTTATGTTTATAAATCGTTTGTTAAGGAACTTTATTGTTGGGATTGCGGAGTAGATAAGAAGGTAATTCATTTATTAAGGAAATGAAGTACATGGTAATTGAAGCGGATGACTTGTAGTCAATTGAGGTTGGAATTATGGATCGGCACATTCTGGAGGTTTCGGTGCAGAATAATTTTGAGGTTGATATTGAGGATATTGTTGGAAATATTGGGGGTAGTTGATGTTTGTACCATAATAACATTGCCATCCCCTTGACCACTATGAGTTTTGTGGCTCATGTTTTCCATAGTAGGGTTGTGCTCTAATTACTTTGTGGTTGTGCATAACAAGGAATTTCTCCGTTAGGATATTCTTCCATACCTAGTTGACAAGGCTCCTAAGGTCTCCTATGAACAACATAACAAGGTTGGTTTGTTTGACTTGTCCCAACTTCCTTTTGGAAAATACACATTAGTCCTGATATTAAAGGGAAGTCCTTTGTAGCATGAACCTTTGCACATATAAAAAAATCAATATTGTCAAGAGAACATTCTCATAATGAATGTTTCTTCCTACTTCTAGGATAGACAATAGAGAAAGTAACATTTTCACCTTTTTCTTGTTTTGTACTCTTAACATATCAATCTGTTCACTATTCTTCAGGACCACATGGTTGAGGGCTCATATGGAGTTTCTAACCTATCTAATCAGCCTTTAGGATGTAGATCAAGGTATCTTCATCATCAATGGAAAGAAGTGGAACTCGAGGAGATGGGCATCTATTTCATCACTGGATTATGCTGCCAAAGAGAAGCAATTCAAGTCTTTGGACCTCCCTAAGGAGGTGAGAGTACCAGGAGTCTAGTCGAGAGATACTTTCTTGGTGCCGAGAAAACCAATAGAGGAAAGGTGAAGATTGCAATAATAAACAACAACCTCATTCTGAGAATAGTTTTGTTCACCATGGCACGTGTATCTAGAACATAATA
>APFE031714864.1:0-15820 GCA_000404065.3 Pinus taeda | reverse complement strand
CTAAACTAAAAAAATTGTAATGATTCTATTAAATACAATTTGAATTGTTTAGTTGTAATTTATACTTATACCATGTATATTTTCAACAGTAACATTCAGAAGTAGATCATAAATACACTTCAATGTGTATGATTTAGAGACCCATGTTAGTAAATTGAGTAGTATCAGTTCGGTATTCGATGTATTTAAACTAACAATAACATGAGAATTAAGTAGGACCTTGTCAATCCTAGATACAAATTAATGGGCTAGCTGAGTCTATAATCCATACAAAAGAATAGGAAAAGGAAACTCAATCGCCATCAAACTAATCACACCATAACTATATATAATATATATATATATTAATATATAATATATATATATATATATATATTTATATATAAAGAAATTAGGGAATTAAATAGGAATGAAGAATAACTTCATTACAGCAAAAGTGGAACCAAATAAATTCTTGAGGAGACATTTACAAATTAACTGTACAAATACCAAAAGAAGAACTTGATAATATTCCGAAGGGGAACATTTACAAATAACTATATAATTTTCAAGCAAAACCCTCGCCAATGTTCTCTTCATAACCTTGCTTGAGAACAGTGTTAAAAACCATAAGTTTACTGTCAAATACAAAACATAATAACCATATAATAAAATGATACATACAGTTGATCGCATATAGATATTCAAAAAGATGAGTAGATACCAAGACTGTAATGAAGTCCAGAGTCTAGTTCTGAACCAAAGAGGGTTTTCATTCCCTTCAAAATAATTAACCAAGGAACTAGTTCTAAGCCACTATAGATGTAAAATTAAATTCCAGAACTTTCTATGTCAGACCAAATATAGTATAACAGGGTATTCACCTCTAAGGCTAGCCATTCTGGACTTTCAAAGACAAGCAAAGCTACAACTAGAAGAGTCATCGTAGCACATGCAAATCTAGTCTCAGATATTCAAGCACAGAGCAACCCTGAAAAGCATTGTAGAAATAACACGGGTAAGGCAAACTAAGTAAAGGGGCAGTAAAGATGCCTGCTGGCAAACACAATCACTTGCATAAAACCCTCACTGATCTTCTAACTAGTGTCTAATAGGGACGATGACAATTATCCTGTCAAACTGAAGCACCATTCAATATAATAGTGAGAAAACATCTGCTATAGCAACCCTCAGGTAGGTAAAAATGGAGACTTACCAATTAATTTTATGATGGTGGAGTAGAGAAAGAAACCACAATGCCTCTAAGGGATTTCTGAGTGACTCGAACATATTCTCAGCCAACCTGAAACTAAAACAGATAGCAAGTGAGATTGAAAGCATAACCATAAGATATCAAGGAAAAAAACAAACAGTCCTGAAATTTGTCTCCTCACCTGGAATCATCTGTGCTTGCAAGGAAAACCAAACAGACACGGCCATGGCATACTTCAAGCCCACAATAAAAATGAGTTAATGGTAACCTAGTGTGTAGAGTCGATCTCTCCCAACAAAAATGGCAGCAACAGAGGATGAGTTCGAAATGAGACACTTCACCGAAGGCAATAACAAAGAGTGATGTCTTGACCAGATCAACCGTCGGATCTTAGGCCTAGGTCTTTCACCGTAGATGTGGTAGGAGAAACCAGGGGGTAGAATAGCCTGAGGGAGTCTACTCTTGCCACGAATCCATGGTATATTTAATATCCATTAAAATGTAAATCCATAACATTGTACCACTCCCTAGAGTGTAATAAAAATAAAAGTATGGTGGAGATACAACATAACTTAAAATAAGCCATATGTAATCAAGTGCAACCCTTGACTTTTAAATACGGAACCATAACTTCATTAATGACCATTTTAATCAACTATTTCATATTACACTAATTGGGTTTAATGTTTTATTACATTTTTAAAAAAATTTCAAGTTTTCTATAAATTGTTTTCGTAGTGTGACATATAATCCTCAATCATTATATTTAAAAATAATACTTGGATTAACATTTTAAAAATAGTGATAACTAAAGAAATTATTGTCGTCCATAAATAAAATATTTAATTTCGCACTTACTTTTAAATCAAATTTACATAAAGATAGAGTAATTGAAATTTCAAATTTCAAATAAATGTTTATTTTCAAGTACTACTAAACATGCAATTCCTCCACAACTTAATATGAAGTTGAGAAATGACATGTAAAAAAATTCACACACCACTGTGGGTAATCTAGACTCTCCTTCTACAAAGAGAACCATTGAAGTTTACATTATAACAAAAATATAATATTATTCATATTACATGATGTATAATTGATTCATGTCCACGTGACATGTAATATTTAAAACAAAAATACATTATAACATAAAATTATTCCAATGAAGCATGCATACACAATTCTAAATCTCTCACATAACATAATTTTATATTTCAAATATAACTATTATTAATATTTTGATGAATCCAAATATAACTCTAATTTTTATAATATTATTATAATATGATATAATTATATTATATTATATTTCTCACTAGACATAGAAGAGAAAATAACATAAACCTATCTAGATAATTAAAAATATTACCAATGTGTGTATATATATAATTAAAAATACTAATATTTTTTTAATGAGTTTATAGTTGGTACTAAAATGAATGAGGTATCTTGTAGTACCAACTATCAACTCCATGTCATGTAGTGAAGGAACTCCATCTCCTCAATCTCGAATAGTAAATTATTTTTTTTCTTTGCATTTTAATAATATTGAAAAGTAAAATTAAGATGAAAATTGATGTTTTCGAACTATGTTTAATTTTTTTTATTACTAATATTTAATTTATTATTAAAAATATAATTTTATATTTTTAAAATGTAATTTTACATGACGACATATCTCCAATATGCCCTTGTATTATCTCAGGTATGCCGTTGTATTGTCTCCCATATGCGGTTGTATAATAACTATGAGGAAAAAGGGAATATGAAGGAGATATGAAGGAGATATAAACATGCATCATTACATTTAAAAAAATACAATAATACTTACATTAAAACTTTAAAAAATAGTAATAACAAAAGAGAGGTAAAGTGATTGAATGTTAAAATAAAAATAAAAAATTTATTTTCCCCAAATATGTAATTTTTTCACTACTTAATATGAAGTTTAGTAATGACATGTAAAATTAATATTATTACAATTACAAGATGTCTATTTCATTGTATATTTAATTGAGATATAATATATAATACAAAAATATGTTTATAATATTTGAAACATATATAAAATATTTCATAATCTATATCAAAAAAATAAATTATATTTCAAATATAACTATCATTTATATTTTTTGACTCAAAATATATCTCTCATTTTTAAAATGTCATTTATAACATAACATAATATAATATAATAATATTATGTTATATTTCCCACTAGGCATAAAAGGAATAATGAAAATATTCATTGTTATGGAACCTGCCTTGAATTTATACAAAGCATTGGTGTGGCCCAAGTGAGGTGTTATTCTCACTTATTATAATCACTTAAAATCCAATGACCCAGAGTCCCTATGATCTTAGATTCACATTACCTCAAACAAAAAAATATGTTATTATATTTATTTTAATTCACACTCAAAAAGATAAACCTATTTACATAATTAAAAATATCACCAACTTTTCTATATACACACACACTTACCATAATTAATTATATATTTCTATTTTAATCTATATATATATAGATTAAATATAAGTCCAATTCGATTATTTTCATTTTCATAAATAAAAATAAATTTTGTTCTTATATTATGATTTATTTTATAATATAATATAATATTTTATTATATATATTATAACCATATTCCAAACAAACACGAACAAACCTCATATATGTGACTATGAAGGAACTTACATATGATTCGCATTTTGAAAAGTTCAAACCATATTTTTTTATTTAATATGCTTTTGTAAATATTTCTATTTTAATCATCTATATATATAGATATAATAATAATTTATAGTTATTAATAATGATGTTATATTGATATTCATATTAAAAACACTTATTTATATATTTAAATATATTTATTGTCTAGTATATATATTGCTTATTTAATTAAGTCTCATTGTATTCTTCATTTTCATAAATAAAATAAAATTTTGATTCTGTTATTATAATTTATTTTATATATAATATAATATTGATTATATATTATATTATAAACCTTATTCTAACAACAAACACTAAATTGATCTTATACTATATTTATTTATATAATATAATATAAGTAAAATATTGATCTTATATTATAAATTATATTTATTATAACTATATTCCAAAACAAACCCTAACCAACACTTATATATATGTGACTAGTGAAAGAACTACATGTGATTCTCATTTTGAAAAGTCAATCTATTTTTTCCTTTATTTAATATGCTTTTGTATTTATCATAGGGGTAGTAGATATGGATTCGCTCACTTATATAATATTTAATCATTGCAACTCCATCCCTATCTCTGTAGTATATTTGGACTCGTGCAATTATATTATATTTAATTACTGCAACTCCAGCCCTATCTCTATTTAAACTTTCTTTTCACCGGTTCATTCGTGATTCATTTATCACTTGCTAGAATTTTTGGAAATTTTTCTTTTTTGTCGTCGATTCAATATAATATAATATAATATAATAATATTTATTTTATAATATTAATATAATATAATATAATAATATTTTATATACGTGACTAGTGAAGGAACTACATATATTCTCAGGAACTACATATATTCTCATTTTGAAAAGTCAATCTATTTTTTCCTTTATTTAATGTGCTTTGTATTTTTCATAGGGTAGTAGATATGGATTCAGGCACTTATATAATATTTAATCATTGCAACTCCATCCCTATCTCTGTAGTATATTTGGACTCGTTCACTTATATTATATTTAATTACTGCAACTCCAGCCCTATCTCTATTTAAACTTTCTTTTCACCGGTTCATTCGTGCTTCATTTATCACTTGCTAGAATTTTTGGAAATTTTTCTTTTTGCCGTCGATATGAATATAATATAGTATAATATAATAATATTTATTTTTTATAATATAATATATATAAGAGAATAATATTTTATATAGGTGACTAGGTTGAAGGAACTACATATATTCTCATTTTGAAAAGTCAATCTATTTTTTCCTTTATTTAATGTGCTTTGTATTTTTCATAGGGTAGTAGATATGGATTCACGCACTTATATAATATTTAATCATTACAACTCCATCCCTATCTCTGTAGTACATTTGGACTCGTGCACGTATATCATATTTAATTACTGCAACTCCAGCCCTATCTCTATTTAAACTTTCAACTGACCTTCTTCTCTTCACCGGTTCATTCGTGCTTCATTTATCACTTGCTAGAATTTTCGGAATTTTTTTTGGTCGTCGATATCAATGGCCTCTTCAAAGCTTGTATTAGTGATGGCCATTTGTATTTTCTCCCTCTTCCTGCTGGCTCCTATAACAGCCACAACTATAGATGATTTTCGCACCTCTGAGAAGGTGGTTATAAAAAAGCCACAGGCACTGGCAACGGCATCAGGTAAAACACTAGTTGAATCAATTCTCTAGCCAATAAAGTCTTTTGGTTAATCAAAGTTCAAAAGATTGACGTTGCTCGGTTACGACAATAGTATTCTATAATGTTAATGTACTCTGAAGCGATGTCTAACTATTTAATATTATAAAACATGTTATAAAATAATCTGAGACTCTTTGAAGCGTTGTTACTGAATCTAAAACAAAAAGACCTACAAATGTTTTCATTTGTTTCAAAAATATTCCAATAATTTGTTACTCATGTTAAAATACTCTGATGTGTGTAGGGGTGGTAGCGCCGCTCAAGAGGCGTCAGAGCTTGCAGGGGTGTCCTTGCGCGATCTATGGTTACTGTAATGGCTGCTAGATAACTAGGAATACTCTAGCTATATGGCATGTTTCACTCATGAATTTAGATAAAGCCACGATCCTTTACTGTTTATGGATTTAGAAAAACCGAGATTCATGTTTGCTTGGGAGCTAGTGAGACGTTCAATAAGGCTTTAATTATGACCTAACTTGGCAACTTTAATGTTTGATTGTGTATTTATAATAAGGCAGACGTATTTTATTAATTGTTTGAATGTTTAAATGTGAGTTTTTCCAGAATTCTAAATATTTCATTCTATTTAGGTTTTTTATGTTTAGGTTCATGAGTGTGAATTTTGAATATTTCATTCTAGTTATGTGTTTATGTTCAGTATTGATTCAGGGATGTGAATTATGAAATGTTTAGTGGGAAGAATGTCCAGTAATATTAATACCAATAAAAAGAGATATATAATTTATAAAAGATGTTATTTTTTATTTGTAATTGTTTGATAATGAAATAATTTTTATATGTTTTATATATATATATATATTACTTCACACTTTTTTATTGTCATCTATCAATACTAAATTAAAAAAGCTAAATATAACTCGACAACATATTAAGAATCAGAAAGTAATATGGTGTTCTTTTTAGTTATAGTTTTTTATTAGATTTAGAGGTGTTTAGTGAGAAGAATGTCAATCACATTAGAAAAATGGTATAAATTCTCATTGAAAATGATATATATATATATATATATATATATATATATATATGATTATACTTCTGAGATGAACCTAAACTTTCAACAAAGTTAAGGTGTTTTTTTTAACAAACCCTATTAATAAGTGCTCTACCTTCCATACCACTATATTGTTTTTATTTTTTCTCTTTTTAATTAGAAATGGAAATAATGGCTTCAAGAGTAAACATGTTTCACTTTCACTATATATTTTCATTTGGAAATATATAATAAAATGTACACGCCATTCCTTTTTACTAGATACTTTCATTCCCAAATTACTACATCTAAGTATGCATAGATATATTAATTCTTATTTATTTTTGATAAATCAACCCGTGGTTTATACAATTTCATGTTCAGTCTTAATCACAAATTTTTATATTGTTTTTTTTTTTTTTTTTTTATATTCTCGTGAGATAATTCACCCATATGCAGTTTTTATGGTTGATGGAGAGTGGTAGTTAGGTGTTTGTATGGTTGATGTAGAGTGGTAGTTAGATGTTGACCATTGAAAACTGCATCTTGTTGGATATTCGAGTCCGGTAAAGGCTTACTAATTCATAACCATCATAGAAACCACTCTATCCTTCCCTTCTCTCAGTAAAATGTACTCTCATTGGTTGTTACTGGTGTGTAATGCTTACTCAATTTTCTTATGATTCATTGAGTCTTATAAAACTTTCTCTTCACGAATGTTAATTTACATAGATATGATTCCAAACATAAGATATATCCAATACATGTATTTGGCTTTGTCCTTATTGTCACAAGAGACACTTGCTAATTCCTTTCAAATATTTTATTTTATTTCTTTCCCCCCTTCTAGGACCCATAGCAATAGTAAGAATAGATTTGTTTGGTTATGAATGAAAATCCCTCTTTCTCGGGTACAATATTACTTTCCTAACTATATATCTTTTGTGAGACTTTGACACCTTATAGATCTTTGATCTTTACATTCTCTCATTTTCTTCCTTAGAAGTGCATAGAACTAATTTCATTTTAAGAAAAAAGCAATTGAAATCGCTTATAAAAATCACATCAGCGATAAGGATTAGTTCCAATTTACATAAGTGTATTTATCTTTATCGTAAGTGAACTAAGTAACTTAGAAAATGCATTGGCAACAACGACCTCTATCAGGTAAAACACTAGTTCAATCAATTCTCTCGCCAGTAGAGTCTTTTTGGTTAATCAAACTTGAAAAACTTGGAGTTGATAGGATACGACAACAATGTTATATAATATTAATGTACTCTGATGCGATGTCTAACTATTTACTATGTTGTGATATATAACACGCAAATCATGTTATAGAATTGTTTTAGACTCTTTGAAACATTTCCCTCCAATAATATTGAATCCAAAACAAAAAAAATTAATAATAATAATAATATCTCAACAAAATCGAGTTTGATTATTAAAAGAAATGAATCCAATATTTTTCTACCCATGTTAAAATAGTTTGATGTGTGTGTGTTTAGGCGTGGTAGTGTTGCTCAAGAAGAGTCAGTATTTGAGCGGGTTGTTAGGTCCTTGTGAGCACTTGGGTTATTGTTGGGGTTTCTAGATAATAGGGAATACACTAGTTATATGCCACGTAGCAGTCATGGATCTAGATAATGCCAGGATCACTTATGTTTATGGATTTAGAAAAAACGAGACTCATGTTTGCTTGGGAGCCAATGACACGTTCAATAAGGGTTTAATTATGACTTGTCTTGGGAATTTTGATGCTCGACTTGTTAAATGTTTCAATGTTTGTTTATTATTAATAATCCTTTGCCACTTTGATCCTTAGCCATTTTGAAACCTAGGCCAGTTTGATGACTACACATTTTTTATCATTAAGTTTATAATTAAGCCTGACCTATTTTGATCACTCGTTTTTTAATATTTATTAGTGGTTTATTAATTATTTGAATGTTTATATGTGTGTTTTCTCAAGAATTATAAAAATTTCATTTTAGTTATGTTTTTATGTTTAGATTCGGGTTGTGAATTCTAAATATTAAGGGTTATGAATTCTAAATATTAAGGGTTATGTTCTTATGTTAATATTTAGGGGTGTTTAGTGGGAAAAATGTCAAGTGAAATAAAAAAATGGTATAAATTATTCCTAAAAGAAGACATAAATAATTTATCATTTTAAAGATGTTATTTTTTATTTTCAATTTTTTAGTAATGAGATATTTTTTACATGTTATATATTTGTAATTATATATTTGAAATATTAGTTGACTTTTGTTATGTGTGTGTTAGATATTGAAATATTTTACTTCACATTATCTTAATGTCGTTTATCGGTATTAGCAACTAAATATAGGTGTATAACATATTAAGAATTAGATAGCAGTATGTTGTTCTCTCTACTTATAGTTTTCAATTTTGATTAAAAAACAGAGATATATAACTCATAATTTCCAAAATTTTGTTTTTGATTTGCAACTATTTGTTATTAAAATATTTCCTATATGTTTGATAGTTGTTATATGTTTCTCTCTCTCTCTCACACACACCTACATACATATATTATGTGTTAGATATTGAATATTTTACTTAATATTTTTTTATTGCCATATCTCAATACTATATTGAGAATTGAATGTCTACAACATATTATGAATTAGAAAGTGATATGGTGTCAACTCTATATAAATATATAATTTATGAATGATCATTGATTTGTTAATTATTTCCATGTTTATTTTTAATGATTATTCGTTAATTGTTTCCCTATTTATGTTTGCGTGCTTATAATAGGGCACGACCACGTTTAATACTAGTTTATGAAATATTTCAATTTGTATTTGTGCGTTCTCCAAATATGTGACGCACATAGGATTGTCAAATTTTGTTTAGTACATATATATGTATGATATTTCTCTCTTCTATCAAATATATCTAACTTTACTCTCTCATGAATCCTTACAACTTGTAGGGTTCTAATTTATTATTACATCAAATTTCTTCCTCGATACAACCTCACTAGGGCTTATCCTAGAGAAGTATAATCAATTGATTTCCGATTAATTATTATTAGCTGCAATGCGAATAGAAAAAATCCTAATGTATATGTATATTGTGAGGTCAGTGGTGGTCTCACATGATTGTTTGTATCTTACTTTTCTTTCAAAACTATTTATTTCCCACTTTTTATTTAAATTAGGGGAATTTTGAAGTCTAAAATGGGCCTTCTAAGGAAATTATAAAATAATAGTGAAAATAATAAAACAAGATTAGATTACATCATCAAATTTTAGAACGATGAAAGAAAAACTACTTTACTCCTAAGAAACAGTTATTGGTTTCCGTATTGTTATCTGTTATTGGCCTTCAATTATGGTAGTGGGTGCAATATGAAAATATGATGAAAAGTGGCCTATAGGTTTGATGTATTGGGTCAGATGGATCCAGTACGAAATATTATGAAATGTGGTCGATAGAGTTATTGAGGGTTGGAGCCTTCAGTGACGTAGTCATAGCTTCCTTCCAATGGTAGCTAGTAAATCTCTTTAAGGCGATGGAGCTCCCTTCTATTGGGCGTTGGAGAAGCAGAGAAGGTTTTATTGTTCTCCAAGTGGGTGTTTGCATACTCGTAGGAGTCTTTACTAGTACATTGTTGTAAGATGTTTCCTTTTATATCAAAAGATGAAGACAGAGACAACACCAACAATGGTTTTTGGTGGCTAGGTTTGCATACTTTTACTCATCCTTTTACCATGTTCTTTTTATCCATTTCATGCCAATAATGGTTAATGGATATCTTAAAATGCATAGGTATACCTCTCTTCATGTAGTTATGGATTATTGATCAATGAATCATAGTTGTAGGGAATTATTACACAAGTGGCTTTCTAATTTAGTTATTTCTATAGATTTAAAGGGGGAATGACTAGGATCATGATTCACTGAATGATGTTATCAAAGATGGAAGTGTTATCCTTGAATATTGGTTCCAAGAGTGAATTAATATTTTGATTGACACACTGTTATATTTTAACATTCAGTTTAATTTTGAAAACCACCATGTAATTAAGGGTAGGAAGTTTCGTAATTCTAGGAGCTGTATTATTGGAAAATTGTATAAAGAAGATTTGCAGGTTGTGAAAGCTATCACTGTTAAGAGTCATTAAGGTTATAGGAGAAATACTCTTTGAGTCTATAACAACATACTTGCTATATTTCCTTTATTAAGGACAAGTTGATATTCTGAGCATACCATGACTTGTTGGTCTTACCACAACTGTGATCAGGGAGTTGGGTCCACTCTTTTGACCATGTGCTCTTAGATTAGATGTGTGTTAGGTTTATTTCCATGATTTTATTATTGTTGTGAATGTTTATCAATGTGTTGTTGTGAGTCCTTATTGATGTTACTCTAGTTTTTGTTACATTTATTACTTTGTGTTCCTTTTATTGATGTACAATATTTCTTGTTGTTACACATTTATAATTTATATTTAATGTTCAACGTTGGCTAGGGAAATGGTGGCCTGCACATACAATCCATGATATCCTTGAAACAACTGGTAGAATGCGGGTTGACAATTAAATGTGGATTGGGTGAATTGCATGATTCATACTTGGACAACAATAGTGGTTTTCTCCCACATTGGGTTGCCACCTAAAACCCTGTTCTCCTCATTTGTTGATGTGTTGCTTTTCTGTGATAGTTTATTATGTTATGATTGTTCATGGTTATTCTTTAATTAAAGGCTAATTAAGTAATGATACACTCGTTAAAGTAAAATATATGATGAAATATATGAAAAGTTAGTTAATTGCATATACATTATAGCTTACATACACTAGTTTAATTAATGACAATAGCGTACAAACATCTAAATAAGAAATTGAAAGTTTTAACTGAGCTTTTCGATACTTATTCATCCCCCTTTCAGTGCTTTTCCTAGCACACACATATGATTTATTTTCTTTATAATGAATTGACGTGGTTATAGGCATATTTTGTTTAAATTTTGTGCTTTATCTCCTCTTACCTATTGACGAGTGGTGTAGTAGAGAGATTAGGGACACAAAGGAGGAAGGAACCTATGTGATTTATTAGGTCATATTTAGTGAGTTTTATGGGATTTAGTTATAAGTTTCAATTTATATATGTGTAATTTATTATGGGAAAAAACTAATGAGAAAGTTCTTTCCTTTTACACTCCCATGAGAAAGGAAGAATGCTCTTAAAGAAGAAAATGTTAGCTCCTCATTCTAGTAAGAGAAGAAAGAATGTCATTAAGGATGTAAATAATAGTGGTGAAGGTGGAAGTTATCAAGGGACTCATTATGTTTATACAAAACCATATGTGCAATTATCATGTTTGGGCATGAGATGTTATTTTTATATTACAATAATTTTCTATGTAGCCCACCATATACCATACTTTCGTGTTTAGGCATGAGATGTTGTTTTGTATATTGAACAGCTTGTGCCATTTTATTAAATATCTCCATTGAGAGGAAAACATTGAGTGTATGTTTGAATTGAAATGCTTTTTTTTACTCATTTGTCTTTTTATAAATGAAATAAAATTTCATTAGTATATATGATTATACTATATTATAATATATTTTTAATATTTTATTACATTATTTTATAGACCATATTCCAAAACAAATATCTATATGTGTGACCAACCTACACCTACCTTAACTCCATATAACTTAAACTATTTAACTACAAATATTACTTTTATTGAGATAAAGTCGATGTAAAGCTATGTTATTTAATATGGACATTGAAGGACTTCATTTATGGCTAACTATAAGAATGTCTTTCACTGTTAATATATTTTTATTTTAATCCAACCAAACATAAAATGAAATAAGTATAAGTAATACCACTATACTATTTTAGAGGTGGCATCTATAGAGTCCATACAATATAGTGAAGGAACTACATGTATCTTTAAATTTTGAAAAGTAAATTAATTTTTTCTTTGCTTTCAAGTGATATTGAAAAGTAAAATAAGATGCAATTTGAAGTATTTCATCTATTCTAGAAATTGAGTTATTTTGTTAATACTAATTTTTTAGTTTATTTTTGTAAGTATTTTTTTGTCATTTTTAAATGTGTTGTTATACTTCGTTGTAGAGAACCTCTCGGAAAAATAAGTATGAGGGAGGTATACCCATGTATCACTATATTTAAAAATAATAAAAGAAATCAATGTGGGCTATAAATAAAATCTTCAATTTCAAGCTTAATTTGAAATCAAATCTATATAAAGATAAAGTAATTGAAAGTTCAAATAAAAAATAAAAAATAAACATTTACTTTCGAGTACTAGGAACCATGTAATTCCTTCACCACTTAATATGAAGTGGAGAAATGACATGTAAACAAATTCACATACCATTGTGGGTAATCAAGACTGTCTTTCTACAAAAGAGAACCACTAAAGTTTAAATTCTAACAAAAAGATAATATTATTAATGTTACATGATGTATAAGTTATTCATATGTAAGTGACATGTAATACTTAAAACAAAAATGCATTAATAACAAAATATTGTAATGAAGCATGAATAAAATAATTCCAAATCTCTATCAACTAAGATAATTTTATATTTCAAATATAATTATAATTTATATTTTGATGAATCAAATTTTTACCAACTTTTATTTATATATATAATATATATATAAATAAAATAATATCGGATATTATATTATAAATATATTCAATAAACACTTATTTTGATAACTAATATATTTGTATCTAAGATAAAATAATTTTATAATGCACAACTATATGTTATTATATTCAATTTTTTCATTTCCAATATAACTCTCAATGATCTTTTTATTAATGAAAATATAAATTTGTTCCTATTAATATGGTTATTTATAATTATATAGTAAAATTATACTATTTATTCACATTATATTATAAACCATATTCCAAATTAAACACTTATATTTGTGATTATTCAAGGAAGTACATATTTCTCTAATTTTGAAAAGCTAATTATTTTTTTTCCACTAATATTCAAAAGTAAAATTAAGATGAAAATTCAAAATTGGTGGTGTTTCAAAATTTAATCTCACATATTCTGTTTTTGGCATTGTTTAATCTGATTTTGTATTTTACTCAGGTGTGGTACATTTGGACTCGTGCACTTACACCATATTTAATTGCTGCAACTCGAACCCTGTCACTATAGTAGATTTGGAGTAGTGCACTTATATCATATTTAATTGCTAAAAACTCCAGCCCCGTCTCTATTTAAAAAACCTTCGGGAAACGACGCGATCAAGTAAAACACTAGTTGAATCAATTATCTAGCCAGTGGAGTCTTTTGGTTAATCAAAGTTGAAAATATTGACTTTGCTGATTTACGACAATAGCTTTGTATAATGTTAATGTACTCTGAAGTGATGTCAAACTATCTTATATTATAACATGTTATAAAATAATCTTAGACTCTTGGAAGCGTTGATTGGCAATATTACAAATCTCAAACAGAAGAGCTACAAATATCTTGATTTGCTTCAGCAGAATCCAGTTACACTATTAAAAAGAATTCAATAATTTGTAATTTTTTTTTTTTAATCTAGGGTAATAGGTAATTGGTGAGAGTTCTTCAATCCAGTTATATTATTAAAAAGAATCCAATATTTTGTAATTTTTTCTTTTTTAATTTAGGGTAATTGGTAATTGGTGAGAGTTGTTTTGAACAGACCAAGGATCAAATTCAACTGGCTGCTACTATAAATCTAGGCTAGGTGCAACAACGTGCAAGCTGCACAGAATAGCAATTAATTTATAGGCCAACAAGAGCCTATAAGACCACTCTCAGGTAGCCTACTCTTCTAACCAAGACACAACAGGCCATATACTCAATAAGATTTGAAACTTCATCACTTTACAGAAAAACTTAAAATTAAACCCCAATGATTAAACCCCATATCACTGTATAAAATCCAATAATTTGTTACTTATGTTAAAATAGTCTCTATATAGGGCTGGTAGCACCGCTCAAGAAGGGTCAGAGATGGCGGATGTGTCCTTACAAGGCCTCATGTTTTTGTTGGAGCTGCTAGATAACTAGGAATAATCTAGCTATATGCCACGTTGCAGTCATGGATTTAGATAAAACCATGATCCCTTACTGTTTATGGATTTAGAAAAATCAAGACGCATGTTTTCTTGGGAGCTAGTGAGACGTTCAATAAGGATTTAATTATGGGATAAGTTAGCAACTTTGATGCTTGATGTGTGTTTTTTTTATCAGTGTGTTTATAATAAGGGAGGCCTATTTTGATGGCTAATTTATATAGTCTCTATATAGGGCTGGTAGCTCCGCTCAAGAAGGGTCAGAGATGGCGGATGTGTCCTTACAAGGCCTCATGTTTTTGTTGGAGCTGCTAGATAACTAGGAATAATCTAGCTATATGCCACGTTGCAGTCATGGATTTAGATAAAACCATGATCCCTTACTGTTTATGGATTTAGAAAAATCAAGACGCATGTTTTCTTGGGAGCTAGTGAGACGTTCAATAAGGATTTAATTATGGGATAAGTTAGCAACTTTGATGCTTGATGTGTGTTTTTTTTATCACTGTGCGTTTATAATAAGGGAGGCCTATTTTGATGGCCAGTTTATTAACATTTATTAGTGGTTTATTAATGGTTTGAATGTTATTTTATTTTAATTATGTTTTTACTGTTTAGATTTTTGGGTGTGAATTTTGAATATTTCATTCCAGTTATGTGTTTATGTTTAAATTAAGGGATGCTAATTCTAAATATTTTCTGTTAATGTTTTTATCGTTAAATTCTTTTGTATTTGTATTTAGTGGGAAGAATGTCAAATAGCATTAAAAAAGAAAAGTATAAATTAGCATTAAAAAAGAGATATATAATTTAAAAAGAATATAATTTATAATTTCAAAAAATGTTATTTTTTATTAACCATGGTTTAAAAGAAAATATTTTTTATTGTTTTATTATTTCTTATTATTTCATTTTTTGTTTATATTTATATGTTAGACATCCAAATATTTTCATATTTTTTTATTGCCATTTATCAATACTATATTAAGAACTTAATATAAGCCTACAACATATTAAGAATCAGAAAGAAATATGGTGTTCTCTCTAGTTAAAGTTTTGTATTTAGACTTAGGGGTGTTTAGTGGGAAGAATGTCAATAAACATGAA
>APFE031714861.1:0-15787 GCA_000404065.3 Pinus taeda | reverse complement strand
TTCTGAGAAAATCGCGCATGTTTCTACAACTTTTGCATCTAAGGGGCATTCCCTTAGAGTGTGTTTCTTCCTACATTTTGGACAAAAGATGGCTAAAGCTTCAGCTTCTGCTTTCTACTTGTTTTGTATCTTAAGGATGTCTAGTTTCTCATTAAGACTCTCTAAAATATCTGTTTTAAATTCATCAAGCATGTTGCCAATCTCAGCCCTACTCATTGATCTAGTTGCAGATTTATTTGCTCTGATGAGAGAAGGATATCTAGGCCCTTTTCCAGTTTTAGATTTTCCCCTTGAGAGATGGACACATAGCTTTGCTATATCATGAAGTGGAAGTTGAGATATATCTCCTTTCCCCATCATATTCAAAATATCTATCCATTCATCTCTAATGGCTTTTAGTAGAAGGGCTTTCAAGGTTCCTTCATCTCGGTTACTCATTTTTTCTCTTTTGAGGTTATACTGAAATCTTTCAAGTAGATCCTCCAAGTTTTCATCTTCTTCTTGTACCATTTTGAATACCTCGTCCTTATGATTGGTGGGCATACAATAGTCCAAGTTTCTATCCAAAAATGTTTGTTTCATGTCATTCCAACTCTAATTGATTGAGTAACTAACCCCATGCACCATTTTAGAGCATCTCCCTTCAATGTTGAAGGAAACAACTTGAGTTTTTGAGCATCTTCCATGTAATCATAAGTTCGACACACGACTTCAAACTCAAACAAAAATGTTTCGGGGTCCTCACTTCTCAACCCATAAAAGTTTGGGAGGACAGATGGTGAGATATTTTTCATTGTTGTTCGAGATTCCTCATCCACTATAGGAAATCCAAATGAGTTGTCTCCATCCCTATTTCCCCCGTTGTTTCCTCTACCTCCTCCATTGTTTCCTCCTCATCTACCTCTACCTCTACCTCCTCCAAATCCATTTACTACTTCCTCTGTCATGATAGCTTCCTCAGGGATTTCAAATTCCTTTCGTTCTTCTATCAATGGTGAACTAGGAGGAATTTCTCCCTCTTCTTCTTCAGGTGATTCAACTTCTTCAATTACAATGTGTTTTCCTCTAGAAGCAAAGAATGGGTCTTTTCCTAACTCAGATTCGATGGATAGTGTGGGAGAGTCTCCTAATTCAACTACTGCCTCTTGAACTCCAGGGATCCTAAGGCTAGGAGTATGAGTTGGAGATGTTGGAGGTGTATCTTGCCTATACCTTGGAGTAGAAGGAGTTGTAAAAATTGAACTCTTGGCCCTAGTTATAAACCTTCCTCTAGAATCTCTTGCTTTATGCATATCATTTTTATTTCTTCAAGTCAGGTTAATAATTCTCTTTCTGATCTTCCAGATCACTCAAGGTGCAAGAAGAGAGCATACTCAAGGAATTATTAGATCAATAACTCTCTTTTTTGATCCTCCAGGTCACACTAGGTGCAAGAGGAGAGCATACTTTGAGAAATCATCAATTTTTACCTTTCTTGAAATTTTCTTGTTTATATATATATATATATTAGGAACTTCTACCTAGTTTCAATCCCTGGCAACGGCGCCAAAATGTTTGGTCAATTTACTGTATTCTAAATTGCTATGTGAATTGTCAATCCGGGAGTCGTAAACTATTGAAGTGAAGTGCACTATCTATGCAAGATAACCATTTTCTTATTTCCTTGTCGTTTTTATTTTTTTTAGTTTGTTTTTGGATTTATCTTCTTGTCGATTTCCTAATATGAAATGGTGTGTGAGATGTGGACAATTGTATTCAATGAATAACTTCAAAGCGATCTAAAAGTATTCAAACTTTACAATGATGAAATCAAGATGTGCCTAAATTCTAATTAACAAAACATTGAACTATGACTATGGAACCCAGTATCCTTACTGCTGTTATAAAGAAGAGAAAAGACGGAACTCAAAGCAATTGAAAGACTGAAAGAAAAGTAAACTAAACATATCACATCAACTCATTTTTGACCCCTCACCATTTGACTCGCTCTGGCTATAGGAAGTAATCATACACAAATTGAATGATTTGATATCTAAGTTGCATGAAATAAAACGAAGATTAAGCTACATATTCACTCTTACAATCCCTCATCATTTGGTAACTGAAGAATGATATGAATAGTCTAATCACTAACTTGCAGCAAAGTAGATGAATCAAAGCAGAACTAAGAAATAAGCAATGCTGGAAATAAAATCAATAAAGCAAATCAGCAGTAGGACAAGATAATCCCATCATGTCATTAGTCATCAAAACCTATATGTACTGCCTGGGCTTCCTATCAGAACCTGAAATGCAAACACTGCTCAGTTGTCAACCAAATAAAAGCATGAAAGAACTTATGAACAGGCAAATGACATCAACCATGAGCAAATTAATATATGTACAACAAGTATCTATGGTATCAAAAGCGTAAAAAGTAAGGAAAACATAAAGCTATACATAATCTACAAGACCTTGGTGTACAGGGGCCCTCTGCACCCTCGGTCATTCAAAACCAATCACGAATTTGAACCAGGAATCAGCGTTTTCTCATATATTGCAAAACAATCATGAAATAGAGACTAAGTCTCAGCTCCAAGGCTCTTACAACAGTCAAATTTTACACATAAACTCACTAGCTATACACATATGGAGATGCGTTATTTATAGCAGAGGAATACATAACAAACTAACACGGCCTGCGCAGGTGGCCAAGCACGTAAAAGACAAAATCTGGAGTTATAGCAGTATGGTGGTCGTGGACAGTAAATCCAAGAGATGGTTTGTTGGATTCGGTCGATGAGCAGTCCCTAGGTGTTAATGCACCTCCTAAAACTCAGGACCTTTCCACGCAAACCTCCTCGTGCTGAAAACAGAGTCGTGCCACCGCTTAACTCTTTATTTTGACCACCGTTTGATCGGCCTTGACCGCAGGCTTCTATGGATGATTTGGCTGAACCAAGGGGACACACTCCATGTCCACGTCCTTTATAGCTTGCCCATGTGGCTAAGTTCTTCAATGGACACCTGTAGCATACAGTTTAACAGAATGGCTGCGGAAATTGATTCTGGCTGCGAAAAGTGGTAGATTCCGCAGCTAGTTGAACAAAAATCTAAACCAAATAGCAGTGACAAAACATAGTTAGGAAACCATTTATATACTCATTTTAAACTATTATGCAGTGATTTGATAGCTTAGAGTTCCAGGTAACTAGAGAAAAAGGCTAAAAAGGGATGTAGGGAAGGTGTAAGTTTGGGACTCAATAGATTTCATCGTTGCCCATTTTGTAGAGGTGCCCTGCAATAACGGTAAAGTCTATTGCACATATCACCAATTATTTCTTCTACTGAACGGAATATCCTTGTTGCGTGGTTCTCATGGTTAAGAAGTGGATTATGTCCTCAAAATGACCATCCATGACGTGCACGGCATACAGTTGTGCATCCAGGTGTCCTTCTTCTAAGTTTGTGGGCTCTTCGTCGTTCTCAATTCAAGAGAGATGATTTGGGCCTGCATTGAGACATCCCGACTTTACAACAACCTCAAAGTCATATTCTTGGAATAACAGCAGCCACCTACAAATGCGCCCCCCAACACAGGGTTATTCACTAGGTATCTTAGCGTGCAGTGGTCTGTATACATCTTGAAATGTCCTCTGAGTAGATAGTGGCAGTATTTTTGAAGCACGTATACCATCTCTAATCCCTCGCACTTAGTAGTGGAGTAATTCTTCTCAGTTTTTGATAATCGTCGACTGGCAAACGCAATCGGGTGATCAATTCCCTGTGCTCCTTCTTGAGTGAGTATCACACCTAATGCGATACATGACGTGTTGACATGCACGTGAAATTTGACATCCCATTTGGGGAAGACCAATATCGGGGCTGATGCCATCTTTTCCTTAAGTGTTTCCAAACTTTTGTCGTATTCCTCATTCCAGCAATAAGTAGCATATTTCTTTTGCAACTATTCCATTAGCGTCGTGATCTGTGCGTAGCTTTTTATGAATTTCAGATAATAACCAGTGTGTCCTAGCATGGTGCGTAATTGTTTGACACTTCACGGCACTTGTAGGTTGAGTATGACAGCGATCTTCGCCAGATCCACCATCAGACCTTGCTTACAAACCACATGGCCGAGCAGGTTCCTAAAGGGGACCAGAAACGTACACTTCTTTAGGCATAGCACAATCTCGTGCCATCGACAAGTATCCTACATTAATCATAAGCTCACGATATGTTTCTTAACCAACCCAAATATGGTCCAATCATCAAAATATACTTCTAATAACTTATGTATAAATTCTTTGAATGCAGCTACCACAATGCGTGAGAATATCGTCGGCGCATTCTTTAGTCCAAAGGGCATTACCGTATACTGAAAACAGCCCCATTCTATGGGGAAAGTTGTCTTACTCCTATCCTCGGGTGCGATCTTGATCTGGTGGTACCCCGAGAACCCATCCATGAAGGAGTAAACTTCTTGTCCACCCAAATTTTCCAGTACCTCATCTGTAAAGGGCATCGGAAACAGGTCATTAACACAAGCATCATTGAGCTTCCTGAGATCCACGAAGATGTGAATTTCACCCTGTTGCTTCTTTTCCTACACAACCATAGGACTTACCCAGTCAGACTCCTCGACTGGTTCGATTATTCCTGATGCAAGCATCTTTTCCAATTCTTCACAGACCTTTTCTTTGTATTTTGGATTTAACCAGTAAGGTTGTTGCTTAACTAGCTTCGCATCAGGCTTCAAAATTATTTTCATCATTCCCAAGTCACTGTGGATCCATTTCAACTCTGTGATTTTTGTTGGGAATAAATCACGATATTCTTGAAGCAATTCAACAACCTTTTCCACCGTGTCATTGTCCCAATAGTCCCCAAGTGTTTCATACTTCAGCTCTTCCTCTATTTTGATATTTACCTGTTTCGTTTTCAACGGCGCGGTGATGCTTAGATCTTCAATTGCTAGTCCGCAGACCTCGTGACTCCCCTCTGATTCGGGAATATTGATGTTTCTAGGGTCGTCGTCATCATCTTCTACCTACACAATATAACACTCTAGGGCTTGGCTCAACTGTTGCGACCAGTCTGGCTGCATGGTTTCTTCTGGTTCCAGTGGTGTTTTAAAAATGACGCCCTTCACAAGTTGTAACGCATCGTCCATAGTATCCATCATTTGATCTTCAAAGAGGAATTTTGATAGAAACCCTTCGCACAAGATATCCCACTCGCCTATACCGTGTCAGAGCTCTGTCTCAGTATACCAGTTCCTGGGAATGACATCCAAGGTGTGATAAAATAAGTGTATCCACTCTGGTTAAGGCTCCTCTCCATAGGCTTTGATCCATCTGGTAAGGTGCATTCGCGAGTCATCACGTCCATCATATTTCTCCATTAGTCGTAGTTTCGACTTCCCAAATCTTATCTGCATCATTTGCCTGCAGCCGTGCCAATCTTTGAAAATCCCTTCATGTGTGCCCCACCATCGCGCAGGTGTCATGCGCAATGCCCATCTCAACGCAGCAAACCGTTGGTGTTCTAGTACTACACTTTCAAAATTGCTCAGGAATTCATCTACCATTGTCAGTCTATCATATATCGATAGTTCGCGATCCTGAGCCCTAACACAGTACAGAGATTTAGTCATCATATTGCAGTGTAACGTGGTTACTCCTTTCAACCTCTTATGCCACCACTTGTCTTCTTCATCTAAATCGTTGGTGCAGGACTCTGCATAGCCCTGCAATATTCTTCTTTCCTCCGTTGGCTTGACCCATTCTTATCTTTGTGCAGAAATTTTATAGATACAATCTAATTCATCATCACTTTCTTCCTTGCACACGGGTTCGATATAGCACGGTCCCTGAGCTGGATCTAGTGGAATGACTACGCAGACCAACTTATTTTCAAATATCATTGTCCTCTTCTTTAAATTAATAACCCCATTCATGTCAATGGCCCAGTCTATTCCTAACAATGTCGGATAAGGGCCACTGTCATCCATGATTTCTATTACTTCAAAGTCTGTCCTGGTGCTCGCACCTTCTATATCTACGGTGATCCCTTGCAGCCTTCCCATGGGCAGGATCTTTTGTTGATTTTCCATCCTTAATTGAATAGGAGACCATTGTAGTGTCGGCCTACCCATGTGCTCCCAAGTTTGTTTAGGTAGTACATTTGCATCCGATCCCAAATCCAAAATGATCTAATCCATCTCATAGTCGCCAATCTATGTCATTAATCGCATCTCCTGTCCCATTCATGTTGTGTGTTTTCCTAATCTTCGAACCCCACTAGGTTCTCTCTTCCCCGCACATTCATTTATCAATTCTTGCAAGCCCTTAACCTCCCTATTGTCACGAAGCAATTTTATGCATGTCTCTAAAAAGGTAGTCAGCATTGAGGGATCCCTGTCCAACTTAGTTCGATCCCCACTACCTAGGGTAGAGACCTCCACGAAGCTCTCCCTAGCTTCCCGATATGTCCCCTTGCCAACCCCTACGTCTTCCTTAGTTAAGTCCCCTTTATCTACTCCTGTGGTCGTGCCACTTCTCAGTACCATGTTTACTTTGGGGTCTTCATTGCAGGGTTTGGCCCTCATCATCTGCACATTCTGTGTCATCACAGGTTGTGCTACCTTTTTTCATGAATCTGCGCTATCAGAGTGGCACAATCTATCATCTCATGTTCGAATTGCTCACAGTAAGTGCATGATATTCTGGTTGGGTTGGTACAATCCCGTGCGTAATGTCCTGGTCCTCCACAGTTGTAGCAGATTAGCTGCCCACGACCCCTTCCTGGCCCCATTCCACCTCGTTCTCATCCACGTCTAGGGAACCCACCACGTACAATCGTCGTGGCTAGATACTGACCTCGCGCCTTAGTCTGCATTCTGTAGGCAGGTGACTGGTCCATTAATAATTGATAGTTGCGACAGTCTCTTTCCTCGTGGCCCACCGATCTGCAAAAATTTCAAAAGAGTTGTTGGGGGGTCTGGTTGAATTTTGGCAGTAGATGACAATTATCCATGTTATGCTTTCCTCCCACCTGACAGATTGCGCACCAGAGCGGGGTTGTTCTGCTTGGCCCTGCCTGTGCCTCTGGTTGCAATGGTGGTTGTCCCCCCATTGCCACATAATTCGCAAAGGTCGGGCAGTGATCTTTATCATGCCCCTGGCTTCTGCACTTTATACACCACACTTCCTCCTAGATTTTTGGGCGAGGTGCATGTTCCTGTTTTAACTTCTTCATTTCCAAACACAAGTTTTATATCTGCACTTGGATTTTCTGAACTCCCAACCCCGGGTCTTGTAACAGAGTTTCGTGCAATCTCATTGTTGTCTCTAATGCTTCAGCCTAGGTTGAGATCTTTTTTTGTGACAAATTCGTCCTTAGATGCGGTGTCAATGAGGCCACGAACCAAGCGCAATGCTATGCATCTGACAGTGTCATGTTCGCTTCGCGGATGGTAATTTTCAGTCTTTGATCCAGATCCCACGGGGTTTCACTAGGCATCATCGTAATCTCCTTGAACCCTATGATTGATTGTGTTTCTAACTTTGGCCAGCTAAATTCTTTCTTTAGTTCGGTCCGGATCTCTGCTGTTCGGAAGATTTATTTAGCCAAACAAATCCCACAGCTACTGGCCCTTTTGGAAACAGCCCACAGAACGTGGACTGAAGTCTCACCCGAGGTAGGAGGGGAGGGTGCTGGAACCAGGTTTCCGCACCCTTGGGATGTCTTGATATGGTCTGGAGGCTTCGCGGATCATTCTGTGGCCTTGCATTGTTCTACTTCCACGTAGATCCGAACCAGGGCTATTCCTTAATACTAATTTCTTACTGAGTTATTATAGATCAGATCTACTTATGACGGTCTTTAAGAAAACATTTAGTCAAGATAACTAGTGTGCACTTTCAAACGAGATTCAGATTTGCATTAACCTAGAACATAAGTATATGCATATAGATCCAACAGAGATATTAATCATAAATCAAACAAATCCACAATAGTCCTAACACAGTAATTTGGAACCAACGTATCTTTATTTAATATTTCCGTCAATACAACCAGATCTACCCTGTGCACTCAGTTGCAGGGGTCTGCGCACACAACTGCGAACCCTACTAGCTTTTTGCACACACAGCTGCAGAGCCTCTATCTACCACCCAATACACTCGACTCAGACTTACATATGCACATGTAATATTCATCAACCCATAGCACTACAATTCATTCCAATTCCAAAAAACTACCTTGTACCCTTAGAGCCCCGCTCTATTTATACATTCCCATGGTCCGCGGACCATGGGTAGGCCGACTTACTTCCTAATATTCTATATTATTTCTTGGGCAGACAACCCTTTGACTCGACTCTTTACATTTCGTGCTCCACATATTTTGGAGATTTTATAGTATTTTTGTCCTAATTTATAGGCTCTCAGCCCCCAAACTGTTACACTGGACCTCCTCTACCCAATATTATATAAAATAACAAAAGCTCCTACTATGAAAATCATTATTAAGATTATTATTAATAGTTCATGAAAAGGGGGTTTGATTGTAGGCAATAGCCAATACAAAGAAAATCAACAGAAAAGATCCTGTGAATTCTATGTTTTTTGAAACCACTTTTATGGTTGACCCCAAATGAGTTTACAAATAAAACTCTTTCATCATCTAACTTTCACATCATTTAAAACATGGGCAATGAAAGACAAGATGAGTATTCTAGAATAGAATAATGTAATGAAGGGCCTCTTAGTCCTGACTTTGTAAAGGGTGTCCCTCTCTTTGAACGCTTGAATGTATATTTTTCCAAATACATTTTCAGCCAACCCAAACAAAAATGCAACTCTTTGACGAGATCATAAAACCTATTGCACCCAATGTCTCAGATAAAAACAAGAAAAATACCTTCCCTCAAATATATGAAGACTATGTAGTCAGGAAATGTCTCTATTGGGCCTCCAAAACATAGAAATTTCCTTCATTCAAAGGTTCCTCCAATTTCCTATAAGGCTTAGAGTTATAGTTTTCAAAAGAAAGGAGGAACTGGAAAAATATCATGAATGTGGAGGACCTCATTATAAGAAGGTGTGCCCAATGTTACAACAGGACTCCAAGCAAAATTGGCAAGGTATATTTCAAGAACATTCTCGACAGTCAAATATTGGAAATCAAACAAAGGAGACAAAACCAAAGGTGGCGTCAATATTATGTACAGACAAAAAACATAGAGAAATTTATCAGAAGATGACCTTAAACCCTTCTTCCAAGTTCAAGAACACTAAATTATTCTTCATCAAAGGTAAAATTAATGTTGTAGAAAGCTCTAATGCACTCATAACTTTCGTTTTGAAGTTTTTTTGCAAATGAAAAACATATTACACCAAACTTGATTATCATGGAGTGGAATTGTGGGAACTTTAGTAGCCGTGGTCGGTATTTTCATTAATAAAAGAAAAGGAAAATTTGAATTTGAATTAATGATTCCACAAATGTCAAGTCGACCCCTCTAAGATCAAGTTGGCCTACCCAAAAGGCACATCTATTTGCATGGATGAACAACTATATATTGAGCCTATTTTCTCTCTTTCAAGGCAGAATCAGATTATCTTGTGTATCTTTGTTTTTGTGTGCAAATATGTCTGTGATACCTTATGGAGCTATGGCATTATTTTCTGTGGTGTGTGAGCTTCTTTGTGGCATTATCTTATGTGGTATGTGAGCTTCCTCATGGCACTATTCTCTGTGGTATGTGAGATTCTCTGTGGCTCCTTATCTCTATGGTAAAGCGAAGTTGTGTGGCTCCTTATCTCTATGACTGAGGAAGAAGACGAAGTTTTTTCCATACGATATTATCAAACATATGTTATTTTTACCAATATACAATTGATGAATTGATCTTTCTCTCATAAGGAAAAAATGTTGGGTTTCCCCCTTGTGGGATTTTTCCCTTACTACTGGCCTAAATTCTTGGTGTCTCTTACGATCTTATTGTCTAATGTGATATCTACTATTGCTTTATTTTTAATGGTTGAAATGTTTCATGTATAACTGCTTGATGATTGGAATGCTCTAAAGAAGTTAAATTATATCATTAGAAGTAGTTTTAAGTTTGAAAAATTGTACTAGTCTTGCTTTCACCAGAAAATCAACAGGAATTAGATGATGATCATCAAGAGATTGAACGTTGGGATGAATATGCATGCAATATTTCTATTTTCATACAAGTATCTAAAGGTCATCAAGATTTTTACATGATGAAAATCGACAAGAAGTATGATCATTGATGCTCCACAAGGGTATAAGTGGATTTATCAATATGAGAATTACATCCCAGAGCTCATATTTTAATAATCCAAAAAGGGAAGAAAATCAAGTTATTAAATTTTAAAGATAGCATGATGTATACTTAACATGCCATGTTGAAATTTGGAAAAAAGAATCTACTTGAAGCACAATTCAACCTTCAAGGGGAGTGTATGCATGAGTGAAAAGGTGGAAAGTCACAACTCTTCAAGCAAAGTGGGGTCAAAATGGATTAAAGGGGTGAACATTGGGCAATAAGGGGTGGAGTATAACTTCATTAATCCTTCCCAAGTAAAACTCCAAATAAAAATTCCACACTCTATGTCACACATGAGTTAATTAACATGACGTCACCCCACATGGGAGCCTTCAAACAAACCATTTGACCATTCCACATTGAATCAAGCTAGCCCTTAACTCATTCCAACCATATGTGATGATTTTTGTGGGCAGTAGCACATCCCAACACAGCATGAGTCTTCAAGGAAACCATAGCACACTTCAAACATGGATCGATGCCACACAAGGGAGCATACAAGTCAAGACGTGGGTTGATATTCTTTGGATCTAGTTCAATCAAGGATATATTGAGGTGTGCAATGGGGATTCTAATGCCTAATCATTTTCCTCATGAGTCAAATCAACCCCCTTATGGGTGATATTTTAATATAGAAAATAATTTAACACTGCAATGGCTTACTCTCCAACATGTGGGTGACAAGTCAAATAAAATATTTTCTGAGAGTTTCAAACTAATTGTTATCTTGTCATTAAAAAAAAAAATTATATAAGCCTAGATCCTCCTCCCATTATAGGTTGTTGTTGAATTGTGAGATTATTCATGTCATATTAATAAAATTATTTTCCAAGTGAAAACCTTTGTGTGGATTGATTTTTCTATGTTTTATCTCATTAGCTTTAAGTTGTAATTGTGCTTCATAGAATAGACATGGGTACTTCCAAATTACTGCAAAGTTGTTGGGTTGATCCATTGAGGGGCAATAAGTTATGTGGAGGGGGAAATCAAGGTGTTAGACTTCATCTCACCCTTGTTTGTATCAATTGTTAACTGAATCCAAGTGTTCAACAAAACCTTATAAGGTGTTCCTTTAATCAAGGTTAGATTACATTAATTTCCATAGTTAACCTAGTGGTTGGAGACATCTCCACAATAGAACCCTATCCAATAGGATCCAGAGGCTTGAAAAACTATTCTAGACTAGATTAAGTGTGATATCCTTTAACCTTCAAATCCCATTATGTGTTGAGATTTGTAGCTTAGTAGCTACTCCAAGCCCTAGGGTTCAAGATTTTGGAGGAATGGGCACCACAAAAGTGCTTTGTGGGCTTGAAACCCAAGGTGTGGGCTTTGCACCCAATCTTGTGGGTGTGAAACCACAAGAATATTTGGAAACTTCACACTTGGAGATTGTAGGGCATCCTTAAATGAGAAAGGAGACACTTGAAACACCAAGAGAGGCCTTGTGGTTTGTGAGATAATAATTTGTATGTGTTTTCAAAAGGGCTTATGGCACAAAGAGCAAGTTGGCAAGGCCTAGAACTTAGAAGTGTTCCCTCAAGAAATTCATTGGAGCTTGAGGCTTAAGGAGCATCATCCAAGCGCAAAACACATCAAGGATCATCTCTGAAATAGTGCAAATCTGAATTAGCCTAGACAAAGTCAAGGAGGACGAGCTTTTGGGATTGTTATAGTGTGAGTTTCCTTGGAGAGTTGGTCACATATTTTGGAGGAGAAGTTTGGTTGTTGTGTGCACATTTAAGAGTAGGTTTCTATTTGAAATAGTTCGTAGAGCCTTATGTATTGTTGCAAGTTCGGATCTCAGTTTTGGATGAGGTTTAGAGGCCTAGAAGGAAGCCTAGGCGAGGTTTCACAGAGAGGAAGGAAGAGTGAGTTGTTTGAGTCTATTTTGGAGAGTAAACGCAAAGGTTTGTAGAAGTAGGTTAGGGCCTTTCGGATGGTGTTGTCATTGTTGTCAACCCATGGAATTAATTGGGTTTGACTTTGACTAAAAACAATAGTCATTAACGTAAAATGGTTAATGAACGCTTCTTAGTAATTGCCAAATTACATCAAGATGGAAACTATATTGTTGGATGGTTGAAAATCCAAGTCCTAGGGTTTGGGTTCCTTGGACTAAGGATTAACCCAACTTTGTCTATGGTTTTTGGTAGGTCAAATAATTGAATTTGGTTCATAGATCTATGGCATTAGATTCTCCTTGAAAAGATGTTTTTGTTGATATGTGGTACACCCTGAGAGGCCTCCTGGTTTGAGATATATTCAAAATTGAAGTTATTGACCCCAATTTCTAGGCTAAAACCCCATGGGGTAGTGACATGACACCTCTTCCTACGGTTTTCAATATATGACATTGTTTATCACCGAATCTCACCATGTATAAGTTCATAACTTCAAGAACCAAAAACAATAAATCAATCATTGACTTCATGCACCCATGTGTCACCTACAAAACACACCAAAGAGGGTTAGTGTACAAGTTTCTTAACATTCAAACAAACTAGTAGATAATAACTACTAAATTAAAATTAATCCTATTAAGAATTCCTAAAACTCCTACCAAATGAAGCCCCTAATTAGCCTTACCACACACTAAAAAATGAGACTCCTCCTAACCTTCAAAATATAACATCTCAACAAATATTTCCATGCCTAAGCTTTGAAATCACTCGACTTTTCTATGGTAAATCAGTGAAGTTCTTTTTTTGAGGTAGTTTCAAGTTCGATCCTCTTTTAGGGCAGTGAAGTTGCAAGAGGTAAGTAACCTTTCTTTTTGTCTTCATTGGGTATTGTTTGGAATTTTTTTTGTTTGTTTCTATGGCATGTTCTTAATAATATAGGGCACACTTTTTTTTCTAAAGCAGCAAGGATTTATGGTCTGGTTTTGGTGGTACAAAAGACAGCAAATTTGGCTTGTCTCCTCTCCTCATATGCAGCAAAATTCTAGGAAATATCTGAATGAAATTTTTTGTGGCATTTTCTCCATAAATCTCCAATGGCAGCGAAATCTTCTAGGGCTTATATCTCTATAAATTCAGCATTATTAGTATTGTTATGATTTAGGACCTTAGAACATTATTAGGGTTGGTTGCAATAAAGTTTCTTATGTTTCTGGGCATCCCTCTCCTCTACACCACTCGGCCTCTATACCTGGACTACATCTTTAGCCATCCTTTCCTCTTAGGGCACACTTTTGTTATGAGCGAAGATTCGGCCTTTTAGTTTTTTGTTGTTTCTCAAGACATCTAAGGCAACAAAATGTCTTGAATATTGATTAGGGAAATGTTCCCTTGCTTTCTTCTTTGCCTTCTTCATAGACTGGTTAGGGTTCCAAGGTAATTTATTTTTGGTTGTTGAGGTAGCATGTCATGGCATTTTGACTGGACTATTACGGTGATGCCTACAACACTTATTCATCCCAACTACAGCAATCCTTTGATTAACATATGACTCTCAAATTGATGACTATTTGACTTGAATTTTTGTGCAATGGCTTGACAGTGATGTTGACATTTTTTTTTTATCATCTTGAGCATGTGCAATAGTTAAATAGTGACTTGAATCCTAGACCCGATGTCTTGACTTGACATATTATGGTGAAACCTAAAATATTGATAACAATAGTACTTGACTGCGATGATTTGACATGTGAATTGTAGTGACACTTAGACATGACATTGTACTTAGCATAGACATTTTAATGTCTTAACTTTGGCCTAGTGGTGACTACATATTTAGATATGACTATCAACAAGTTAGTGACCTAGGCAATGATCTTGCAACTTGACATTATTGTATTCCTTGATGAGTGGTGACTTTACTTTCTATTTTGACTTACTACTTTTAGGGGTATGGTTTAAATAACCTTGAGCAATAATGACAATGATTAACAATTGAATCTTGTTGATGTTATGATGAGATGCTGACTTGATAGAATGACTTGAAAATGACTTAACATAAATACATGACCTATAGATTACATTGATCTTGTATACTAGACATAGTGACTTGGTACATAGACTTAACACACATAATCACTTTGTTGTACAACTTATTGACATGAAAGATGGATAGTAATTGATGACTAGTGATCAGCAGCAGTAATAAGACATATTTTGGTAGCTCTTTGTGTGTGGTGTTTGAGAGCATTGGAAGTAGGTCATAGGGATGACTTGGGGCACCTTGGGTTGAGCTATCATTACTCTTTAGTTCCCGGTACAGGAATTTTAGTGCAGTGATGTGGTTGACTGCTTATGAGCTCCTGATTCTTATTCATGCATGAGTAGTGCATCACTATGACAGTAATATGACATGATCAATTTCAGTAGGGACAGTGATCAGTATTATGCAATGGTCAGTTGGAACAATATTTTGCAATGGTCAGTTGGATAGTGGTTTTACATTGATGACTATTCATTCATGAGTAGTGATATGTAGTGACAGCCAGCAATTGTGTAGTGATTTGTAGTGACAGTGATATGCAGTGTGCAGTGACAGTGATATGCAATGTGATGTGACAATGATGTGCAGTTGAACACTGATAGCTTGATGTGTAGCATTGTGCAAGGATCATTTTGTGGGAATAGTGATCAATGTCTACCAAGATTCAACATTTATTCTACATCTTTATTACGGCTACTCTACATTGATTCAAAATATAGGGGATCCAGTGTGAAAATTGTGAAACGTGATCTATCGACTCATCTAGGTGATTGCAGTCACCTTCAAGTTGTGGCATGAGAACACTTCAAGGTGGCAGGATCAGTGTTTTAAAACTCGCCCGGGTCAACATCAACCCGGCCGGGTCGATCCGGGTCGGAGGCTAGGATTGTGACCCGGCCATTGAAACGGCTCGGTCGGCCGAGTCATCAATGACCCGAGTCAGGCAATGACTCGGTCGGGTCATTGATGACTCGGCCGACCCGGCCGGGTCCCGCAAAAAAACGGCCGAGTCAGGCATGAACCCGAAACGGACGGACAGCGCATCAAAAAACCGGATTTTAAAGAGTTTGCAGTTGGGTTTTAGGGTTTGGTGGACTCCAAGGTGGTTTATAAATTTTCTAAAACATATTTGGGGTCCATATCCCCCTCCCAAAAGCTATTTAACTAACCCAAGAGCTCTCATTCTCTCACAGCAGTCTTGTGCATTTGAGTGAGAGTCTTCTTTGAGAGTTAGTGGGCAGTTCTTGAGCTTGTTTTGGAGTAGCACTTGAGGAGTCTTGGAGGAGCATTGTAGCTGGAGTGAGGAGCTTCTTGGGCAGCCATTTGGAGCAGCATTGAGGAGCTGATTCTTGGAGCAAGTTTGAGGAGGCAGTTTGTGCCTGGAGGTATTTTTTTTGACCTCTATAAATCTGTTTTAGCTTAGTAAATTTGAGGTGCATATCTAGAAAGTTTAGAGACTGTTTTTTGTCAAATAAATGAACATTGAATCAAGTTTTTTTTTTT
>APFE031714860.1:0-16339 GCA_000404065.3 Pinus taeda | reverse complement strand
TACCTCCAAAAGCCATAGCGGGACTACTGGCGAAGGATCGAATTATGAATGTGTAATTTGATTTTAGTTTTACTTTCCCTTGCAATTTTTTATTTCTTCGAGTGCAGTAGCTTAAATCACTTCTCTATATTTAGACAGCAGCAGAGATAATAGTTTCATGATCAGTAGTTCATTATTTACTTGTTTAAATAGTAGCACATTTTCCATTCTTGTTCAAGCATTACTGTCATCACTAGTATATTCTAAGACCTTCTGAAGTGTTAAGTTCTGGAAATCATTATAGAGGACATAATTGCCTTAAAATCTGTATCCATACTTTCCTTCTAGAGACTTAGGAATAGGATTTCCATTTGCATTAGACACTTTAGGAGATCAACAAGAACAAAACCCCAAAACAAAACAAAAAAACTATAAAACAACAAAGTAATAAAAAGGTTAACTAAGCACATATGGTGCACTGCACTTCATCAGTTTACGATACCTGGATTGATAATTTATTGAGAGCAATTTAAGACGTTAAATTGACTAGACAGTGACTAGTGCCATAACCCATCTTATCCAGTTTTGGTCAAAGCCATAGGCTTTTAGAATGGCTCTAATGTAAGACCAGTTGAGTTTATCATAGGCTTTCACAAGGTCCAAATCAATGATCATACCTGCTTGCTTGTTGCTCTTGAGAGAGTGTACCACCTCATGTGCATGGATGATGTTGTTTAGAATCTGTCTTCCTTCCACATATCCTATTTGTTCTTCAGAGATAAGAGAAGGTAGCAGAGGCTTAAGTCTGTTGGCTATCACTTTGGAGATGATTTTATACACTACATTGCATAAGGCGATGGGCCTAAACCCATCCAGAGTTATAGCATTTTCCTTTTTGGTGATTAAAGCTATAAAGTTCGCATTTAGCGCTTTGAAAACCTTTTTGTGCTGTCTTGAATCTTCCACAACCTCGAGGATGTCTTGTTTGACTGTATCCCAGCAGGCTTTGAAGAAATCAACATTGAAACCATCTGGGCCTGGTGCTTTTCCACTCTGCATTTCCTTGATCACCTCACTCACCTCCTCTTTTCCACTCTGCATTTCCTTGATCACCTCACTCACCTCCTCTTCTGAGACTAGCCTGTTGAGATTGTGGTTGTCCTCGCTGGTGACTAACTTGGGAATGTGTTGGGTGAACTTATCAATGAACCTAGATCTGTCTTCCAGTGGCTCCTTTGCATTGTTAGAGAAGTGTTGAACTAGGGTTGATTCCATGTCCTTGTGAGTGGCAAGCTCAATACTCTGAGAATCCTTTAGCTTTGTGATTCTGTTATGTGCCCTGTGGGCCATATTGGATTTGTGGAAGAACTTAGTGTTCCTTTCTCCCTCTTTAATCCATTGAATTCTGGATTTCTGTCTCCAAAATTTTTCCTCTTGTAAGCAACGCTCCTCCCATTCTTCCTGCAAAGAGTTAGCTAGTTTCTGCCTTTCCTCATTGAAGCCCTTTGTGATGTTGATCTGATTGATTTCCTGGAGTTTCTGCTCAGTACTCATTCTGGCCTTGATGATATCAACAAATTCCTTTTTGTTCCAGTCCTTAAGTTTGGATTTAATGTGTTTTATTCTTTGTTGGATCATGTACATCTTAGTGCCCTGAATATTCAAATCCTCCTTCGACCATTTGGCAATGTTACTGGTGAATTTGGGGTGAGAGAGCTAGGCATTTTTGAATCTAAATGGCCTATTTCTTGGACTGCCCATAAAGGAGGATTCTAGCTGAATTGGCCAATGATTCGAGCCTCCAAAGGGTAGAATGGACGATGTGATGGTTGAACCTATGAGGAGAAGATCCTCAAAAATGATAAACCTATCCAATTTTTACGCCACTTGGGAAATCCCTCCTCTTTTGTTGTTCCAAGTGAAGGTTCCATTTATAGTGTCGGTATCCACTAGTCCCATGTTCATGAGGAAATCTTGGAAGGCTTCAAAGTCTCTGCCAAGCTATCTAGTGCCTCCTTTTTTTCTGAGAGAGATCTTATCATATTGAAATCTCCTGTAAGTATCCAGGGTATATTGGGATAACGTGCTCTGAGACCTTCCAAGGAGGTGAGCAACTTGAGTTTATCAGCTTGCTATTGAGGGCCATATACATTAGTTATCATGTAAGTCTCCTTGTCACCTACGGGACTACACACCAAAGAAAGATAGTTCCTGGATGCTTCCTCATCCAAGATTCCCAATTTCTGTGGATCCCACAACGTGAGAATACCACCTATAGAGTTATTAGCTTTAACTTCCAGATAATCATACTTGATTAACCATTTATTATGCATTTCTCTTATTTTCTCTATAAAACATTTTGTCTCCTAAATAAAGAGCATATCTGGTTTTACTTCTTTTATTCTATTGCTGAGATTTCTCTGTTTCCTTCTGCTACCTAAACCTCTAATATTCCAGGTTGTAAGCTTCATTAAGAAAGGTTGGTAAAAGAGTAGCTGGTGAGATATTTCATCTTACCTGAGTTAACCAATAGTTTCCCACATTCAATTAGCAGTTCATTCTGCCTTTTCCTTCCTGTGTTTTTTGGAGATAGTGTCTGCGGGTTCTCCATCATTTTGACCCCACTTTGCTCATGGAATTCGTGCTTTCTTTTGACTCCATTTCCCTTCGATTGTGTACTCCAGAGATAGAATTGTTGGACTCAATCATAATCTTCTTTTGGCAATGAATCCACCCCTTTGTTCTTTCCTTGTTCCAGAAATTGTTCCAGATCTAGGTTCTCCCTATCTAGAATCTCCTGCAGTTCTTAATTCTCTATACCTGCCTCACTTGGGGTTATTTCATGGTCCTTGCTAATCTCCGTGCAGTTTTGTAGCTCCTATGTCTACTGCTTATTTACTGGGAAATCCTTCATTTTAGTTTCCATATCTTGCTCCTTGGGAACATTCTCCTTGACTTGGGTTGTCTTCATGCTCTCCTCCACTTCCTCTAGTTGAAACTATTGTGTCTTGTCTGTTTGTCTTCACTTGTCTTCTTATGTGATCTTTTACCCCATTTCCCTTTGCCCCCAACCTTGGTAAAACCCTCATGATCTTTGTCTACAGAGGTTTTCCCATTGCTTTCCACATTGTTTGTGGGGAAGTCTCTAAATAGATGGCCATGTTCATGACATTTGCAACATCTTAATGGAATGTGCTCATAGTCTACCATTTGCACCCATTCCTCATCATATACTTCTAAGATTATTGCTTCCAAAAGGTCTCCTGATAGATCCATTTCCACACATATTCGGGCGAAGGAGGTATATTTACCTTTGATAGTTGCCTCTTATATTTTCAGAAAATGCCCCAGCTTGTTGCTTATATTTTTCAAGGACTCTGGCTGCCAGTAGTCTAGAGGTAAAGAGTATAGCCTGATCCATACTGGTATGGATGTGAATGTTTCACGTTCTGACACAAAGTTCACCATCTAAGGACGCATGTAGAGTCCTGCCGCAGCGTAGAAGAAAGGTCCCCCCTCAAACACTCTATCTTTGTCCTCCAGGCTCGCAAACACCACCGTGAAGAATCCCTTAGAACCGAGAGGCAAATGTATTTCTCCCTTAGGCTTCCAATGGCTCCCGATCCAGAAATATAAAGCCCTCTCCATTGGCCATAACCCCATGAACTTGCAGATGATCTCATGTTCTCTCATATGGTCTTTGTGCACTTGAATCGCTGGATCACTTAATATAACTCTGGGGATAATGCTCGATTTGGATTTGCAGACTCCCAAAGTTTTCTCACTGCTACTTCCCTTCTCCCTTTCTTGACTCGGTTTCTGTTGGTTTCCTTCCTTATCCTGGATCTCATTCCTTCCCACTGTTTTCTTGCCTCTTGTTTCTAAAATCTTTTCCATTGGTATTTTGAACTACTTCCCTCCTACCTCCTTGTCTCCCTCCGTGACAGCTTGACTATAGGAGGGAGCGACACTCCCCCTTGCACGACCTGCCATAGAACCCTAAAACCAAGCTCGTCGCCAACTTCAACCTTTCACAAGATGCAGAGCTTTTCCTTTACCTTGAACTATGACATTTTCCTAAATTTAATGAATTTTATTATATTAAGGCTTCTAAATTTGATTATGAATCTTTTAGATGTGGGCAAGGAACTTTATTACATATTGTTTTTCAATGACCTCTTTCATCCTTATCACCTCCAATGTGAACCCAAAGATCTAAAATATATAATGCATTATTGAACAAGAATCCAAGACATGCTTCAAAAGGTTAAGTGCTTATCACATCCTATATTTCATGATTGTAATTATGTTGTAGACATGTGATATTGACGTTCTATATTTTTTAATGTTTCTAATTGAATATACATAATCATTGAATCATAGTGCAATTTTCTACCTCAATAGAGTCATTATCATTTGAATGGATGGAAATACTTCCCTTTGTTTGGTATAAACTAATTCCAAACAATTGCCAAAAGTAGTAGAGAAATTTATTGTTTTGGTTATAAATGATTTTTGGAGGATCAAATTGGATGCAAAACTCTATCTAAGAAGAATTACATAGCCTACCATGCTAAATCATTTTCTTGCAAGGTATCCTAAGCAATCCATAAATTGTTTTGTGGTTCCTTTTCGGTATTTTATTACAATGTCAAAATATTACACACAGGTTATTGCTCCATGTGGTATGCATTCTTCATCTTGATTCAAGCCTATTACAATTAAAATTGTATTGGACGATAAAAGCTCTAATTCACAAGGCGCAACCCCATAGGGAAATACTATGACAATCACCATTGTCACTTAAGAAATATATCTTCACTCACTAACTCTCTTGTGGCTCAATAAGGTTATCCTTAGTAGGAATACTAATGAGGCATAAGGTGATGTGAATGTAGCTTTAGTGAAACAACTTTTTCACTATTTTAGGATATCAAAGAGGTGATTGAAGAAAAAAGAGATTACTGCCAATCCAATAAGGAAACACAAAATATGAGGTTTGGTTCTTGAGTCTAAATCCCTCCAAAAATTAGTTCTTTTGTTGCAAAAGGTAGTCGTGGGTAGGCCAAGTCTACAAAGTTTGTGTCCAGGTTGCAGAAGGACGGCTTGCAATTCTTGGTAGGAAGAATTTCCAGGTTCCTTCTGGATGAAAGTATGCAGAGCATGTGAGGGTTGGTGTGCAGGTGTACCTCACTATTGTTTTTGAATATATTACTGTTGAGGTTTTGGAACTTGCTTGTAATGCTACCAAGGATAACAAGACAAATATTATAGTCCTTACATAGCATGTGTTATCACTTAAGGTTGCAAGTTCATCTATGTACAAAGATCCATATGTAAATTTTTGGTTCAAGTCAATAGGTTGTTTAGGTTTATTACTTTAAAAGTAGTCTTTTCCAAAGATATTGAGGTATGTCCTTGTTAAAAAATCGATAGTTTCCATCTCCCATAGCATATCTAGTCATGATTATATCATTCTGACATTGCACAGTTTCGTAGCGTAAAAATGATTGGTCTGTTTTAACTGCGAAACCATTTTCCACCATTCCTGAGCAGCCATTGCGTAGCGCGGCGTGTCATTTCATGATTGCCAGCGCTACGCAATCGGGGATTCGGGTATTTTCTACAGTACATTGTCTTGAAGTGTCAAATCTTGGGGTGTGAGTCATCAAAAAACCGTTTAGATGTGTCAGTCGACATCCCATCTAGATCATAATAGTATCCATCCCACCATTTGAATAGGATCACACGCATGTCTATGATGTTAATAAATTTTATGAGGTAAGATGGTGCAATTATGTCTTTTCATGACTGCATTCAACGTGCCTATCCCATGCTAAGTGTTTCAAATAACAAAAGGAAGCCGCCCGAATTCTTATTCAAAAGACAGTCTACTACAAGCGAGCCCGCATTCTGAAAGCAAAAGCTGTTGAGAGATTTGTAATTGCTGATTGAGTTTCTGTGCAAAGATTTTTCTGAGCAAGATGGAAAAACGAGAGAATAGATCTGGGAGGTGCTTAAGGACGGAACCAGAGGGACTCGACCTCACACTAAGGGATGAAAGTGTTGCTCGAGCGTTCAAACGAGCCGGCTGCTGGAGGTTTTGTGAGAAACTACAAGGCGGGCATACAGAGGTAACCAAGGCTTTCGCTCTGAACTTTAGTGGCCTAAATTCTAAAGTAGCATTATTAGAATTCCCCGTTTCTCCACAAGTTATCTCAGCTGTTACCGAGATCCCAAGGAGTGGTCAGGAGTGGTTTAAAAACTACAAATTTGACACAACACCATGCAAAGAATTTCTGAAAGAACAATATGTCAACCAGGACCTTTCTAAGGCAATTCCTAGGCATTATGTCAAAGAGCAGTATGCTCTGCTACTTACAGCTATTCAGAAGTATCTCACTTGTGAGGGCAGGTATACTAAAATTTACTCCTACCATTTCAAGCTTCTGTTACACTTCACAGGAAAGACCTCCATAGATATTCCTTTCTATCTGTTTAGGAGTCTAGGCAAAATGCGTGACAAGGTTCAGTATAAAAGGGAAAATCAAGAAACATCTCTTTTTCATCATGGCTTAATCAAGTTACTGGTATTAGATAGTCTGAATAAGATTGGAAGGGATTGGGATTCATTTATCTTTATGTCGGGTTTCCAAAGTAAAACCGGTCTGACCCCTTTACAGACAGAGAAAAGGAAAAAGAGACTCAAGAGTCTGTAATGGTTGAAGAACCTGTACTGGAAACAATAGTGGAAGAGCCTACAGTGGCTAAGCCTAAGCAGCAGGCTAAAGACCGTAAGAAAACGAAGGATAAAACAAAACAATCAGGAAAACCCATAGTTATCAAAGAAACACCAAAACCATCTGAGCAAAAGATGAAATACCAGAAAGTGGCATCCAAGCCAAAGGAAATAGCACAGCAAAACAAAATCAGAACAAGGAGTCAGTTGAACAAGGAAAAGGGAAAGTCAATTGCAACAGAGGATAGCCCCATGTCTAAGGGTAGCCTTAAAGATTTGTTATAAGCCATTGACTTTGAACAAGCTACTTCTGTACAAGTGGAGCCCGTGCAAATAGACTTGACACATTCATCTCCTGACAGTTCTAAGAAATCTAAAGCTTCCAAAAGGCTCAGATTCGAAGAAGCAGGAAAGGAATTCATGGTGAGGCCCAGAAGGCCAATTACTAGAGGTCAAGCACAAGCAGCAGAACAAATTCAAAAGGGTGAGGAGACTGCCAAGGAAATAACAGAACAAACCAAAACATTGCCTGAGATAAAGAAACCAGAGAGGAGAGGAAAATTAGACAAGGCAAAGAAGGCAGAAAAGGCAGTAAAAGTAGAAAAGGTACAAGAAACTAAAAGAATAATATATACCAGAGAGCAGACCAAACAGAAAGGAAAACAGGTAGCTCAGGCCAAAGAAACCAAGGAGAGCAAAAAGAAAGAGATAAGGGAAAAGACTCCTTTGGTTAAAAAAGAAAAAACCTCATCCACTAAAGGAAATTGGGAAGCAGCTGACCAGGAGTTGGCCAATTTTGAAAAGACAGTGTCTGAGATTGCTGCTATGGAAAATGAATTGGCCAAGCTGAAGGCTCAGCTAGGCTAATTAGCTGCCAAATGAATTTATTTCATTATTGCAACAAATTTTGTGTCATGTTATTTAAAGTTCATTAATGTTTTTGAGGCATGTAGAAAGGAAAGGATAGTATGCTATGTTTGGATCGAAAGAAAAGAAGTGGCAGTCTGAAATGATTGAAGACTGTGATTTTGTGATTTTGCAAGAAACAACAGTTTCGTAGCGCGCTACGAAACTGCTGTAGGTGACTATTTTTGGAGGAAAATTTGAAAACATTGCTGAGGTCACCAAATTTTGTGGAGAAAGGCTTCGAGGATGGAAAGGGAATCACCATGATTGCTTAAGCCTTAAAAGGTTGACAAGTGTAAACCTCAATGCATAAAGGTAAGATCTGTTGTTTTTACCAAGTTCCATAAAGCTCCTTTATGACCGCAGAATTAGGCTTTCTGGTAAGCTTATCAGGGTTTTTGAGTTCAACACCTGGCAGTATGCGAAAAGTATCTTGACTATTCAGGCAGATGGTGTATGACATGGTTATTAAAGGTCATTAATACAGCTTAAAGCATATTTGTTGGAAAAAGAACATGGAGCAAAACACGGACCGGGAAAACAGAGGATAATCCTACAACAAATGTTGAGTCAGCAACACCTTCAGGATCCAAAGTAACAAGTACAGCGAATGCTCCTCAAGACACATTTAAGCTTATACCTGAAGAACACAGCTGTCAGAAATCAAGAAGGAATCAAGTAAACAAGGAGAAAGAAGCAGAATTTGATTAGAACTAGGACTCTTTGCATTAAAGGCAATACCTCTGTATTTAGCAAATTAGTTTCAATACGGATAAGGTAGTTAATTTTAAGTTTTCGAGCTCCCTTCATGCTTGTTGAGGAGACTCAAAATAGTATAGCTTTATTTCTTATATATAGCAAGAACTTGGATGTATCAAGGGTTGGAGACTTTTATGAAAAAAGACTGAGTTCTCATATTGGTATATGTATATTTTCTTATTGCAGTAATAGTAAATGACTGTTGTTTCTTCTCAAGATTCTCAATGGATTATATTGTTCAAATGTGATGGTGTTTTATTTTGTTAATGTTCTGGTACAGCCTTTGTTATAACATAATCACTCAGAATTCATGTTCAATGCTCTGACTTCCTGTATGTTTAGCAAGCTGTGGTTTTTGTTAATGTTCTGGTACAGCCTTTGTCACAACACAATCACTCAGAATTCATACCTTATGCTCTGACTTCCTGTGTGTTTGGCAAGCTGTGGTTTATGTGAAGTAATGTTTGAACAATTAATGCAAAGAGCCTTGACTTCCATGAAATGACCGTAATTTGTTTACTAAGTGTATGAGACTCCATAGCCCAATGAAGACCAAATCTGATGTGTGTCCAACCAGCTTCATTTTTATAAGTGTGGAAAGAGTTAGCCCTCTGTTATTGTGATTAATTCTTATCAGAAGTTTGTGAGAGATCCCTCTCTGATCAAGGAGGCTAATCTTTGGTCTAAAGTCTGGTCTGAAATAGTTGCATAAGATTTCACTAGGTTGCAGCCCTTAGTGTGTGATTTTGTGACAACATTTTGGTGCGTCTGCCGGGAGTCTGATGATTACTCATTCCCGAAAATATGAGATTGATTTTCTGAAGGTAGCAGGAATTCAAAGTAATTTTCGAGGCTGCATTCTACCTTGGTGACTCCATTGATTTTCAAAGTTTAAAAGGTGGCTTCGAGAGGAAGGTACACAAGGAGTAATCCAGACCCAAATCCACCTAGTCCTGTGGAGAATCCAAATATCATCTCAAGGGGTAGACAAAGGTTCTCTGATATACCAGGTACTTCTAATATTTCTAAATCTTTGTTCCCTGAGTTTTTGAGAAGTCCAGAAAATAAAATAGTAGATGATAAAATCCAAGAAGTGTTATTGAGGTCTGAAGAGGAAGAAGAATTGATTGGGATTATTTTAAGTTTACAAAGGAGAGGTATTGATACCTCCTCTTTAGTATCACAAACAGATAAAGAGGAGTTTTGGGAGATTGTCACCTCTGAATTGTTGTTAGAAGAGGAAGACTTAGAAAAGCTCAAGGAGCTTGATCCTTTTGAAGTATTGTTTAAATCAAAAACAGGTCTCCCTCTCCCTGACTGGAGTTATTTTGTCAGTGGATTACAAAGTCCCAATAGTCCTTTTCGTACTCACACTTTATCCTCTGCCTCTGTCAGCCCAAATAGCCCTCAAACAATATCACAATCCAGCTCTGCCCTATCTGGTCATACAGTACCAATTGTGACAGTTCCTCCATTTCAGATGGATGTACCTGCAAGGTATGCTCCTCTAGCCCTCCCTCAAATTTTACATGATCTCCCTAGCAAATATGCTGCTAGAATTCCAACCTGGGGAGGAGATGAAGACATTACTGCTGAGGAACATGTAGATAGATTCAATGACTTTGTGGATAGAGAGGAAGTAGATGATGAAGATGTGAAGTTAAGGCTATTTGCCCAAACCTTTATTGGTGAAGTTCGAAAATGGTTCAAAGCCTTAGGAGCAGGTAGCATTCATAGCTGGGCTGAGTTTGAAGATGGTTTCTTAAGAAAATGGGGTAATAGAACTAATCCTGTTCAGGCTCTCACTGAGTATAATAATTTAAGAAGAGCCCCAGAAGAGACTATCCAGAATTTCTCAAAAAGATTTAATAAGATATATAATTCTATCCCAGCTCACCTGAAGCCTCCTGGGGCTTTGGCTCAATTAAGGTATGCTGAGTCTTTTGACTCATATTTCTCTCTTTTACTCAGAGAAAGAGAGTCTGTCAATTTGGCAGAAATGCAAAATGATGCAGTAAAGGTAGAGGCCAACATGCTTGCTGTCAAGAAAACTAAGATGGCGAAGGCTAGAGTTAAAGAAGAAGATAAGCCTTCTACCTCTGCTCAAGAAGACAAATTCGAGACTATCATTAAAACCATGGAAAAACTGATGGACCAATTAACACTTGGAAATGCTACTGCTCCTCAAGCACAGCAAGAGCCTAGGTTCAGAAACCCTCAGTTTAGAAGGCCTCAAAATCAGCAGAGGCCAAGAGACAATAAAAATCAACAAGCAGATCCACCAGTAAGGCCTCCCTTTAAACAAAACATGGTAGATGAAGAAGAAGGACCTGAAGAACCTGAGGAATCCATTCACTGTCTTGGCGAGGAAGACTCAGAAATTTTCCTAACAAAAGAGGAACATGATGAGTCTAACCAGTCAAAGGCCGAGGAGGAGCCTTCAGATTTTTTAAAGGGTTATCAGCATGCCATATTTGAAATTCAAAAGCAATACAACCTTAGAAACATGGATGTACCAATCACAGCAAACAAAGCTCAGCCCAAGAAAGGTGTTCCTAAGGCAGTAGATAATAAAAAGGAAGAGCCAAAGCAGGCTACTGGAAAAGGAGATTCTCCTCTTGAGAAAAAGGACAGTCAAGCTCATGATCTTTCTAAGGAAGTTGAAAAGTTTACTTCTGTGTTTAATATACAAAATGAGATTGCTAAAATCAAAATTTCAGTCCCATTTAATGAAATTTTGAAAGTAGACAAGTATAGAAGCAAAATTGTGGAAATGTTAAATTCTCCACCAGGAGGAGCTGATATTTTGAATGTGCAAGAAGACAATCCAGTGATTTGTCTAGGTCCAAGACTTGAAGATGAGCAAAATGATGAATTTCCTCCTTTCTATATTAGCATCAATATACATGAGATGACTCTTCATAATGCCATGCTAGATTTAGGAGCATCCCATAATCTTATGCCTAAAGTCATCATGGAAAGATTGGGACTAGAAGTAACCAGACCTTACAAAGATTTATTTTCTTTTGACTCAAAAAGGGTTCACTGTATTGGACTGATTAAAGATGTTGTTGTGTCTCTCACACAAATCCCTGCAAAAACAACTGTCATGGATGTGGTTGTTGCAGATGTCCCACCTAAATTTGGGATATTGCTTTCAAGGTCATGGGCAGCAAAAATCAAAGGTACCATGCAAATGGATTTGACTTATGCCACTATACCAGTTTTTGGAGAACAAAGAAGGTTATACCGTGAAACAAGAATGGCATATATGGTGAGTAGCAAAGACAAACCACAAAACTTTCCCATTTATTCTTGTGACACAGGCCTTGGATCAGCTATTTTGTTTAATGAAGCAGTAGGAAAAGAACCTCAGGAAGAAAAGACAGAAAATCAGTATGAAGAATTGCAGCAAGGTAATGAAGTAGATGCTTCTGGTTGCTGGTCCTTGTACTTTGATGGAGCAGCAGGGAAAGAAGGTGCTGGAGCTGGGATTTGGATCATAAGTCCAGCTGAGGAAAGTAAGTTCTTATCATACAAGCTTAATTTTGATTGCACAAATAATATGGCCGAGTATGAGTCTCTGGTTTTAGGCTTAGAAGCTTTGATAGAATTTAAAGCCAAGAATATTGTTATTTATGGAGACTCTGAGTTAGTCATAAAACAAGTTCAAGGTGTTTATCAAACAAAAGATGCAAGAATGAGAGCTTATAGGAACTTGGTGTTAGATTTGTTGGAAAAGTTTCAGTCATATACTCTCACTGTAAAAACCAGAGATCAGAATTCTATGGCAGATTCCCTTGCTGTGGCAGCTAGTCTTTTTGTTGTTCCTAAACATTCTTCCGACAACTATGAAGTTAAAATTCGCCATAGGCCAGTCATCCCAGATAATATCCTAAATTGGCAGGTCTTTGAAGATGATCAGCAGGTAAAAAACTTTCTAGAATTGAAAGGAGAATTTGAAAATAGTCAAATTGATCAGCAAAATATGCTAGTTGAAACAAAAGAGAAGTCTGAGGTGTTACAGCTGCAAAGTAACTTGATTCCTAAAGGACTCATTCCACTTGAGAAACTTTTTGATCAGAACGATGTTTTTAAAGCACCAAAGTTGCAAGCAAATGAAGAAGAGGTAGAAAGTTGTAATTTAGGCGATTCCGTAGCGCCTAAATTAGTCAAAATTTCAAAATTTTTATCAGCTGATCTTAAGGTTAAATATATTGAGTTGATGAAGAAATTTACTGATGTTTTTGCATGGAGCTATGCTGATCTAAAACAGTATGATCCTTCAATAATACAGCATACCATTCCAATCAAGGAAAATGAAAAACCTTTCAAGCAAAAGCTAAGGAGAATCAATCCTCTTCTTATGCCACTTATTGAGAAAGAGGTAAAAAAACTGTTTGATGCAAAGATCATTGTTCCCATTAGGTTTTCAAACTGGCTTGCCAACTTGGTACCAGTAAGGAAGAAGAATGGAGAGATAAGAATTTGCATAGATTTTAGAAATTTGAACAAGGCTTCATTAAAGGATAATTATCCTCTTCCTAAAATGGATCTTATTCTACAGAATATTGTTGGTTCTAAAAGGATGTCAATGTTAGATGGTTTCTCAGGATATAATCAGATCCTTGATCATCCAGATGATCAGGAGAAGACAGCCTTCACAACACCATGGGGCACATTTATGTATGCCAAGATGCCTTTTGGCCTCATGAATGCAGGGGTGACCTTCCAGAGGGCCATGGACATTGCTTTTGCTGAAGAGAAAGACAAGTCAGTGGTAGTATACCTTGATGATATTACAGTCTTCTCAAAGAGGGAAGAGGATCATTTAAAACACCTTGAAAGGATCTTGCTCAAATGTAGAAGATTTGGTATTTCCCTAAATCCAACTAAGAGCATTTTTGCTTTAACTTCTGGTAAGTTACTTGGGCATATTATTTCAGAAGAAGGAATTAGAATTGATCCTAATAGGGTCAGTGCTATTTCAAAATTGGATTTGCCTAGGAGCAAGAAGGAGGTCCAGTCTTTTCTTGGTAAGGTAAATTTTGTTAGAAGGTTCATTCCCAATTTTGCTGAAGCAGTTAAGTATATCACTAAAATGCTTAAGAAAGGAGCAGACTTTAAGTGGACAGCCGAGGCAAAGAACTCATTCGAAGAAATTAAAAAGGCTCTCACTCAAGCACCGGTTCTGATTAGTCCTGATTTCACCAAGGAATTTTTAATTTTTACATTTGCCTCTGAAGATACAGTTGCTGGAGTCTTATTACAGAAGGGAAATCAAGGTATCGAACAGCCCATTTCCTTTTTTAGTAAAACCTTAGCTAATGCTGAATTGAAGTACAATATTTTGGAGAAGCAAGCATATGCATTGGTGAAAGCAATCAAGGATTTTAGAATCTATGTACTGCATTCTCATATTATTGCATATGTACCAAGCACTGTTATTAAAGACATCCTAACCCAAGCAGACCCTGATGGTAAAAGAGGAAAATGGATAGCCAAGTTGCTAGAATATGACATTGAAATTAGACCTACTAAGTTAGTGAAGGGCCAAGGATTAGCAAAACTGTTAACTCATTCAAATCCAGATAGCAGTGAGATCAATCTTAATGCAGAAATATCAGAAATTTCTGAGATAGAAGAGGAATTAGTCCAAATTAATGAAAAATTTCTGACATCAGAATGGTATAGAGAAGTGGCATTTGTTTTGCAACACAACAGAGCTCCAGATAATCTTTCCAAGTCTAAAGCTCGGTTCATTAAGCTTAAATCTCTGAGATACTTTGTTCATGAGCAGATTTTATTTTGGAAAGATGCAGGTGGGATTTTGCTAAATTGTCTTATTGAGGAAGAAGCTGAAAAGGTGATGGATGAGTTTCACAAAGGGGATTGTGGAGGCCATCACTATTGGAGGGCTACTGCAAATAAAATTTTGAGGGCAGGATACTTCTGGCCAACCATGTTCAGAGATGTCTACAAAAGAATAGCTTCATGTCATGAATGTCAGATGTTTGAAGGTAAAAGAAAACTTGTTCCTATGCCACTAATCCCTATCTATGTTGAAGCCCCCTTCCAGCAATGGGGATTAGACTTCATAGGTGAAATACATCCTCCTTCATCAGGGCAGCATCGGTGGATTCTCACAGCCACTGACTATTTTACAAAGTGGATAGAAGCGATACCAACCAGGCAAGCTAATGATTCAGTAATCATTTCCTTTTTAGAGAATAACATCTTAGCAAGGTTTGGATGTCCACTCAAGCTTATCACAGATAATGATCAGGCTTTTAAGTCTAGAAAAATGATAAATTTTTGTCATCAGTATCATATTTCCCTTGGTCACTCAACAGCATATTATCCACAGGGAAATGGTTTGGCTGAAAGCTCAAATAAAAGTCTTGTGAGGATTATCAAGAAACTTCTGCAGGAAAACAAGAAGGCTTGGCACTTAAAGTTGAGATATGCCTTGTGGGCTGATCGCATTTGCACCAAAAGATCTATAGGAACATCGCCTTATGAACTTGTATATGGTGCAGAAGCTATTTTCCCAACATCTCTTGGGGTACCAGTTATGAAACTAATTCAAGGATTAGAGGAGGAACCGAATGCCATACAACGAAGGATTAATCAATTAATAGCTCTGCAAGAAAAGAGAAATGAAGTGTATGAAGGCCATCAGCAAAATCAGAACAGAGTCAAAAGGGCTTTTGATAAGAAGATTAAAGATGTCACATTTCAGATAAATGATAAAGTTTTAAAGTGGGAAGCCAGAATTGAGGAAAGGGGCAAACATGGCAAATTTGAAAATTTGTGGAAAGGGCCATATCTGATTTCAGATTACCATGGAAATAACACATATATTTTACAGGAGGTTGATGGATCGCCATATGCTGGAGGACCTGTTAATGGCAGGTTCTTAAAGCATTACAATCAGTAAAAGTTCACCAAGCATTCCATTCTCATTGTACATAGCCGTTTTATGAAAGTTTTTGTTTTGAAAAAAAATAATTGACAAGCTGAACATGAAGATTTTAGCCCGAGGAGAAGGCCCATAAAATTTGACAGGGATGCTTATCAGTCATATGCAAAATGCAATAAATGGATAGAGGCACTGGTGCTACGAGTTCTTAGTGTACTACAGGAGCACACTATCCCAAGTGGAGCCGCTGTTATCACTTAAGGTTGCAAGTTCATCTATGTACAAAGATCCATATGTAAATTTTTGGTTCAAGTCAATAGGTTGTTTAGGTTTATTACTTTAAAAGTAGTCTTTTCCAAAGATATTGAGGTATGTCCTTGTTAAAAAATCGATAGTTTCCATCTCCCATAGCATATCTAGTCATGATTATATCATTCTGACATTGCACAGTTTCGTAGCGTAAAAATGATTGGTCTGTTTTAACTGCGAAACCATTTTCCACCGTTCCTGAGCAGCCATTGCGTAGCGCGGCGTGTCATTTCATGATTGCCAGCGCTACGCAATCGGGGATTCGGGTATTTTCTACAGTACATTGTCTTGAAGTGTCAAATCTTGGGGTGTGAGTCATCAAAAAACCGTTTAGATGTGTCAGTCGACTTCCCATCTAGATCATAATAGTATCCATCCCACCATTTGAATAGGATCACACGCATGTCTATGATGTTAATAAATTTTATGAGGTAAGGTGGTGCAATTCTGTCTTTTCATGACTGCATTCAACGTGCCTATCCCATGCTAAGTGTTTCAAATAACAAAAGGAAGCCGCCCGAATTCTTATTCAAAAGACAGTCTACTACAAGCGAGCCCGCATTCTGAAAGCAAAAGCTGTTGAGAGATTTGTAATTGCTGATTGAGTTTCTGTGCAAAGATTTTTCTGAGCAAGATGGAAAAACGAGAGAATAGATCCAGGAGGTGCTTAAGGACGGAACCAGAGGGACTCGACCTCACACTAAGGGATGAAAGTGTTGCTCGAG
>APFE031714859.1:8534-70266 GCA_000404065.3 Pinus taeda | reverse complement strand
ATATTGCTCAGAATCCTTATTATGACCTATTTTTAGAAATGGAACAATCATTCTGCATCTACCCATGTGATAGAAATCTTGATCCAGGCACTGGAATTCCAGATCTGTGCTGCTACTCTCCCGCCGTCACCCAAAATTTCTGAAAAAAAGAGCTGATTTTAAATCAGTGATATCTCCCTCATCCGAACTCCGATTCAACTGATTATTTTTATGAATTTGAGTGTTTTTTCACAAAGAATCCAGATCTACAATTAGATTTTGTAGATCTTGCACCAGGACGTCTAGATCTGTGCCACAAACTTGCTGCTCTGAAAAATGATCTGCAACCCTACTGATTTTTAAATCAACAATATCTCTTTCATCCGGACTCCGATTTGACCGATTTTTTTTTTTGAAATCGGCTATTTTTTCACAAAGAATATAGATCTGTAATCAGATTTTGCAGATCTTGAACCAAAACGTACAGATCTGATCTGCAAACTCGCCGCCCTTGAATACCTGCAAAAAGTAAAAAAAAAATCTCCACTTTTGTGCCCAAGAAAGTGCTCTGATACCACTTGTTGTAGATCTAACCTACGAATATTATAGATCTGATATGAAAATGTAAGACAATGCAAATAAACCCAGATATGATATGAAATGATTCTTTATTATCAAACCCTTAAGGTAGAGAAACACCATACATTCACTCCTTAAGGAAGGAGAATACTCCACAAGCCATATGCCTGTTCATACAAGAATACTTTCTCTTCATGTCCTCTCCATGTGGAGTCTCTAACCTCTATATAGGCCTCATACATACAATACCATGTATCATTACCATGGTTTCCTTATACCATCAACTAATACCATGAAGCTCTTACATTATTATTAACTACTTGTGGTCCCTTACTAGACATGGGTTAACCATCTTATTTATTACTATGGCCCATCCCATTATTACATTATTACCTTGGGTACCTCCCTCGGTACCCCATATTACCCCCCCTATATATAACATTGGACAAATTTGTTACAAGAAAGGCTTCCTAATGGTGAAAAGGTAGTAGAGGAAATGCATGATGAGAACAAAAGAAATGTTAATCGTGATTTCATAGAATATAAGATTGGATTGAAGGCCCACCATATTCCAAATATCGATATGAGGAAGTTTGATAGCAAGGATCTCGTAATATGGATACTACAGATGGAGCAATATTTTGATCTTTGTAATGTGCAAAACACACAAAACGTACATAGTGCAACTTTATATTTAGAACCCAATCAGTTTGTATGGTATCAATGGCTTTGCTCTCGAAAAAAAATTGTCACTTGATCCATTTGTATGGAAGAAATGATAACATAATATGAGGATACAAAGAGCAACACCTTCTCTACCCAATTGATAAATCTCAAACAAAAGGGTTTAATGGCAAAGCACATTGAGGACTTCCAAAAATTGAATATAAGGATAAATGATATTCCAGAGGAGCATAGGATTGATGTCTTCATAGGGATTTTAAAGGATAACATCAAACATGAAGTTCATCTTTGGAAACCTGATTCATTGGAGAAGGCATTCAGGTTGGTAAGAAAAATTGAAAGCAAAATTATGGCAACAAGGAATCCTACCTGTTACACAGTATTTTGTCACACCTTCTGCACTTCCTCGTGACATACCCCGAAGTGCCTGAAACATGGCCATCATGCAGTGTACTCATTCATATATGCATTTTAGATCCTTCCTAAGACTTTGATTGGAAAAATCCTTGAACTTCCCCTGAAGGAAATAACTCTAAAACCCTAATTTGAGAATCTGCCCCCTTATGAGACTAAAAAAAACGATGATCGCCTGTTGCACTATACTTGACCCACAATGGCATCGCTTTGTTCAATTGTATACCCACGATGGTCCCAAAAAGGCAATTTTCCCAAAGAGGATGAGAAGCTTCGTGATCTAGAAGCTTCCAGAGCAGCGAGCTGGAGGTTGTTTGACATAGATGAGGTCGAATTCTACCAACTTGGCCTCTTGCTCTTATCCCTATGAGCTACCTCCTTGAGATGAGGGCCTACTCCTATCTTTGGAGAGATCCTAACTCCCTTTCCTAGCCTACATATTCATCCTCTCCCATTCCCAAATAGTTGGTCTATGTCTATTTGCACCCTCATGTTAATATTGTGCCTATATGCTACTCATTTGGCTTGGAGAAGGAGTGCTTGGAGAGCTTAGCTTGGACTTGGATATTCATTCAAGGAGGGCCTATCAACATCAAGGCTTGGTTGTATGCTTCCCCTTATTTTCTATTAATATACAACTGCTGCTTCATTTTCCCTAAATGTGTATGCTCATGTATAATTTAGCTTAATATTCCTTGATCAATTAAGTAGGTTACTTTTGAATATGATATTTGTATTTGCATGCCTTATTGTGTCTTGATCTCTTGTGTAGGTGCATAAACATTGTGAACAGTAGGAACGATCCATGACAAAAGTGATTCAAGGTCTTCAACGAAGGAGATCAAGCATCAAAACGAGGTAGGTGATCTTCTTCGTCTCTCTTTTCAATTGTAACTTAGGAATGTGTTTGGTAGATTGTCACTTTGGTTGCTAGACCCACTCATTGGGCTAGAAGGATCATCTCTATCTGCAGAGAGAATTTGCCTAGACAACAAAATGACGACTCCACTTGGGAGGCTCAAACCCTTTCAATCCAATCCTTCATCTAACCCTTTGATTAGTTTGACCAACTGTCGATTTATCGGCTTGTCTGCATCATTTTGGGTGTATACCATCACTGATTACTGCCTTGGAGTGCCAAGTCTAGATTGTTTCTTGGAATCTTTTTTGTGTTTTCCCATATTCCTCGCCCATCGCGAGTTTAGCTCTAACAGTCATGATGGCATCGCGATTTTTTACTTGTATAATTGTGATGGAAAAAAATTTCTTCATTTTTTGGTTGCGCTGAAATCATCACTACTTTTGCTATACAAAGTAGTGATGATGACACTGACCATCGCGGGTTTGGCTATGCAAAGTAACGATGATAACCCAATCATCACGGATTTGGGTATATAAAGTAGCAATGATCATTGAATGTGAGAATTTTTAAGGTTTCTTCCTTAGAATCTAGTGTGTCTTGGCCCCATAAGGTCTTTTCCTATCCTGTATGCTTGGATTTGTTAGTTTTTAATTGATTGTCTTGATAAATTTGCAAAATTTGTCTAATTGGCTTTGAAGTGAAATCTGATTGGGTTATAGGGTTTCTAGTCAATTGGTCATCACTCGTTGCTTGTTGGTTTCAATGAGATGTTTGTTTTGTCGATTGATTGAGTGCCTTTTTATGTGGAAATCATTGAAAACATCATTGTGCATTTGTTTTAGCTTGTTTTTCAAAATTTACTTTTCGTGAAAATGCATTATATTAGTTGCATTGAAATGTTATTTTTTGAGATTCCTCATTGAAAATAGATCACATTTTTCGGTTTTTGAAAGCTAAAGACTGTATTAGGTGCACCAAATCATTCAAAACAAAAAGAAAAACATTATTCATATAAATGCATCTTAGTAAAGTCAAAATCATTTTGCTTTCGAAAAGTTGCATTTAGGATAGTGAAAAATGAAATCTTTTTTACTTTTGGCATTCCATTTGGAAGGCGAAAGTGAAAGTTAGTGGAAGGCATTTTGCATGATGCATTTTGTTTAATGCATTATTGATTGAAATTCCTTCCCTTGATTAGCTTAGATTTCATTGAAATGAAAGTTTTCCTTTTCTCATATAGTTGCATCATAGGTGTTTAGGTGACATCATTTTGAGCCTTAAAACTAAAACATTAAAACTTACTTCAATTAACCTAAGGAACATTTGAAACATTAATGATCATACTTGGTGGTCTAGGTTAGAGACGTGCTCTGACGTCTATAAAACTCAGTAGTTATCATTCACAATACTCTTGCATTAAGACAACGCTAGCACAGACTTGTGCTCCCTGTACCATCGATTATATAAAGGGAGACCATCATAGGTTGCAAACCTTTATCCATAGGAATCCAAGACTGCCACCTTATAAACGTGATACATCGAACATAACATTTGAGGAGATTTCCTGCACGTACGTGAAGTCCTTGGTAAATTTATTTGCTAAGGTGTATATTGCAGTTCACAGTTACTTGGTACTCCTTTTTGCCTAGAGTTACATGAGTAGTCATTTCGATCTTTTTTGACTCCTTAAATTTGAAAAGATCATTGAGCACTTGTCCTCTCAAGCTTGCTAAACCAACAAAAGTGACTAGAGTCACCTTTTTGTCGTTTTCTCGACTCGTAAAACATGAAAAGGAAAAGTTTTTGTTTCAAATTATAAAATTAATTGACCATGGAACAACACCCTTCCTGTGGAAATATTCCTTAGTAGATCTTAGGTTGATACCAATGGCAACATTTCTTGAGTCTACCAGTCAAGGAAACCCCTCTGACGGGAATCCTAGTCCTTTTCCTTCTTTCAGAAATATTAGTGCTCCCTATATGGCAATGTTGTCCCTTCCTGGATTGACCATTGGTCTGCCAGTTTGGTTATTTTCAACCTTGTGGTTCCAAGTGTCCAAACTGATTTTCAACCAAGTTCTCCTCCACCTAAACAACATCAACCTCATGTTGATCCTAAACTTGACCCCTTGCCTTCTTCGCCTATTTCTTCACCTGGTTCTTCCTCTTCGCCTGGTGAAAGTTTGGATTCTAGTAATCAGGAAGCTAAGAAGAAGAAGAGGAGGTCAAAGAAGAAGAAAAATAAGCAAGGGGGAAACCAAGCAGCCATTTCTGCAGATGCAACTACTGAAGCGAAATCTTCCAACCAGCGCTAGAAAGTAAAATTCCCTTGCATATTATGTAAGGGTGACCACCTTCTTCAGAATTGTCCTAGTATTCCCAAGGTCTTAGAAGTGTGGCCTACATGTTCACATCGACCTTTGTCATCAGCCTCTAGCGATCATACTGGTGATAAACCTTCAACTAGTAACAGTAAAGCCTATGAAAAAAGGCAAAAGTCAAATTTCCCTATAAGTTGTGTGAAGGTAATCATCCCATTCACCTTTGTCTTCTTATGGATGAAGCTTCCAAAGAGTTGGAAAAAATTAGAGCTTCTCAACCTTGTCTTCCATCTAGGCATCGAAAGCTTTCCCCCGATTCTTTGCTACTTGACCAAGTGATTGGTTAAAATCCATCTTTGGTTAACCCCACTCTCTCTGAAAATGAGTCTCGTGAGTTCGTTCCCAACCAACCATTGATTGAGAAAATGGTAGACTTGACTCCACCTTCAGTTAATCGTACCTTTCTGGTAGACAGTGAACCTCATATTGCTCAGGTTATTCTGGTTTCTTCAGTTTCGAATGAACTAGAGGGAAATCCTCCCGTTCCCGAGGTGCATGAGTGCAGTTCTCCTATTCCCATAGCGAAAGAGAGAAGCTCTCCCATTCCTATGACACCCCTTCTAAGTAGTTTAGTCACTTCTTTTGATTGGAGTCGACTGGCAGGATATCACCTTCCATCTTATGTGCCTTTCCAGATTACAGTACAAGCTTACCATATGGTCGTACCTAGCACAGTCATAGATGAGGGTGCATTTGTTAGCATTCTGTTCTCAACTGCTTGGCAAGCTTTAGGTTCTCCTTAGCTTGTCCCTGTCACCCATAATCTATTAGCTTTTAATAGAGGAACCAATCAACTGTTAGGGATCCTTCCTAAGTTACTTATTACTTTGGGAGGAAAGATTGTCTATATAGACATGATGGTTGTCCAAGGCCCATTAGATTGTAATCTACTCCTTGGCTGTGACTATGTTTATGTCATGGGAGCTCTTGTTTCTTCTCTCTTTCAAGTGATGTGTTTCCCGCATGAAGGAAGTATTGTGATCATTGATCAACTTACATTCATTGCTCCTAAATCAACTCCCACTCAACCATCATCCCTAAATGGTTCTTATGTGTAAGCGGTCTCAACCCCGCCACAGGTTAATTACGTGGCCACCTGTTCTGTACCCACATCTACGGATGATCTAGTAGGTGATGTAGTACACCACGTACTGGGGGCATTGGAGCCCGATTTTTCTATTGGAACCCTGGACATGTATCCCTTCCATATTGTTGTTCTCCCATCTGATGAGAACCTCTTGGAAGCCATGGCCTCTTTTGGGTGGTGATAAAGGGTTTGGAGCAAAGTTCCTTGTCTTATGTCAAGTTCGTTAAAAAATGAAACAAGGGCCATTAGGATAGTTACTTTACTATGTCAATGTCGTTAAAAAATGAAATAGGTATCCATGAGTGGAGTTCTTTTACTTGTGTCAAGCTCATTAAAAATGAAACAAGGTGTCATGAGCATGGTTCTTTTCTTGTGTCAAGCTCATTAAAAAATGAAACAAATCCCCTTCCAATTCGAGTCTTTGACTAGATCTTGTAAAATCCCAATCGAGTCTTTCACTTGATCTCATAAGTCAACCTTCATTCCACCCACCTGTTATTAACCAATAGTCTACTGAGGTGAATGAAATGAAGCTTGGGGGGCATGTACCTTGAATTGAGTCATTATGATAGGGGCATGCAAACTTATCTCAAGCATAGTTTATCTTTGTTTCAAGCTTGTGTAAAAATTAAACCAAATCCAAGCATAGTTTGTTTCCGTTTCAAGCTTGTGTAAAAATGAAACCAAATCCAAGCATAGTTTGTTTCCGTTTCAAGCTTGTGTAAAAATGAAACCAAATCCAAGCATAGTTTTTTTCTCATGTTTAAATCTTGTGAAAAATGAAACCATTCTCGGGTATACTCAAGCATAGTTTCCCGTGTTTCAAGCTTGTGTAAAAGTGAAACCATGCCCACTTTACATCTCGTGATTGCCATTTTTTATCAATTGATTTTTGCTAGATGAGCCTTGGTTTGTTCATTCCATCGTCACCATCTCTTTGGCCGATCATAAGCTTTCACTTGGTTGTTTTACCTGTGCTTGAGTAACATCTGCGATAAGTAGTTTTATTGGCCAACCTCTTAAGCCTTACATGTTTTGAGCAGTTCCATCATGAACAGAACCAGTTTCTATCCTTTTATACCACTCGTTCCTCCAGGAGGAGTCATCTTTAAGCTCTTTTTTGACTCTCGAAAAATGAAAAGATCATCGAGTACTTGTCTTTTCAAACTCGTTAAATTAAATAAATTGACGTCATCTTAGTATATGTTTACCCCTTTTCGGGCTGAGATTGACTATTTACGAAAAAGGTACACCTTGGTTGATATGGTCAAGGTTCTCTCGAATATTGTTTTCTAAATTTTCGGGTTCGAGAGATAAATTACGAAAAGGGACATGGTGGAGCTTTCTTTTTCGTCTCTTTTTCAAACTCTCTAAATGTGAAAAAGATACCGAGTTATTCTTATGTCGGACTCATTAAAATTTTATAACGAAAGACTTGTCATCATGATGAGACTGAGTTTCTCCTCCCCAGGACTCGTAAAACTTAGTAGGACGGATTCATCTGAAGGGTGAACTTATACGACAAGCATATGGTATCCTCTTCAAGATTGTGTAAAAATAAAGAGGTACTCACTAAAAAAAGTGGGGAAAAAGTGAAAGTGAAACATCTCTTGTATAGGCAGCATGTCGCTCTTGAACATGACATTCATCTGTTTCTCATGTCGGGTTTGGGATATCCTCACTTAGTCACTTGTCCTTCCAGGTTTGGGTAATCCATTTTTCCTCTCATTTGATTATTCCACTTCGTCATTATTACCCTTGGTCCTATGTTGAGTCGAATGTTGCCACAATCCGGAGTCGTGTCATCGATATGTTCAAGAGAAGTTCTATCTGCAGTCTATTACCTATACATTGTCTAACACTTTGCTACAACCTTGGATCCTACTTATTTCATTCCACTTTATTCCTTGTTTTGTGTCAATGATAAGGGACTCATTATGACCCTCCTTCAACGGGTCACTTCCTGTCGACTTCAGCTCATTATCCAGGAAGATGACTTAGAAATTCCCTTTCAATACCTTAGAGCTTGCATGCCTTAATGGCAAGTTCTTCATATCTGACAATAGGTTTTCACTATTGACCTTCGATTGGGTGATTCCACGAATATTCGACATTAGCTTCATTTTTCACATTCACGAATTGTATTGTCGTACCTTGAGGACCATTGTCATTATTGGTGATTTCTCTCATGCATTATTGGCTGGTAGTCAGGTGGTTTTCTAGCATGTTTGACTTCGAAACATTCATTCACATGTTAGAATTCGTACTTTAATTAGGTCGGGATGGAGTGCAAGAACCTAAGGCTTGTCTAGTATGACTCAGGGTGCGTGGCATTATGTATTGTTCATGATTGTACACATGTTTCTTCTATACGGATGGTTGTGACCATACCGTGGGACCTTACATTTAGGATGGTCCTTCTATATCGGATGGTTGCGACCATACCTTGGATCTTAGATTCACAAATTATCCTTCTCATTTGGATGGATGCGCCCATACCATGGATCCTTTCATATAGTCCTTATCATCCGGATGACTGCGTCCATACCATGGATTCATATTTTGATATCAAATATGTATATGTATATGTGTCCTTGATTTGAAGGTCTCATGAAAGTGTTTGTCCTCGTCCTTGCAAAAGCTCGTAAAGCATCTCAGCCATCACTCCTTGTTCTAACTTCATGCTTTAGGGGGCATTTGTTATACAATATTTTGTCACACCTCCTGCAATTCCCCGTGACATATCCCAAAGTGCCTGAAACATGACCATCATGGAGTGTACTAATTCATATATGTAGTTCAGATCCTTCCTAGGACTTTGATTGGAAAATGCCTTGAGCTTCCCCTGAAGGAAATAGCTCAAAAACCCTAATTTGAGAATCATCGCCCTTATGAGACTAAAAACAACGATGATCACCCGTTGCATTGTACTTGACCTGTGATGGCATCACTCTGTTCACTTGCATACTCGCAATGATCCCAAAAAGGAAATTTTCCCAAAGAGGATGAAAAGCTTCGTGATATAGAAGCTTCCAGAGCGGCGAGCTGGAGGTTATTCGACATAGATGAGGTCAAATTCTCCCAACTTGGGCTCTTGGTCTTATATCTATGAGCTACCTCCTTGAGATGAGGGCCTATTCCTATCTTTGGAGAGATACTAATTCCCTTTCCTAGCCTATATATTCATCCTCTCCCATTCCCAAATGGTTGGTCTATGTCTATTTTCACCCTCATGCTAAGATTGTGCCTATATGCTACTCATTTGGCTTGGAGAGCTTAGCTTGGACTTGGATATTCATTCAAGGAGAGCCTATCAACATCAAGGCTTGGTTGTATGCTTCCCCTTATTTTCTATTAATATACAACTACTAGTTCATTTTCCCTAAATGTGTATGCTCATGTATCATTTAGCTTAACATTCCTTGATTAATTACGTAGGTTACTTTTGAATATGCTATTTGTATTTGCATGCCTTGTTGTGTCTTTATCTCTTGTGTAGGTGCATAAATGTTGTGAGCAGTAGGAACGAGTCTGTGACACAAGTGATTCAAGGTCTTCAATGAAGGAGATCGAGATAGCATCAGAACGAGGTAGGCCATCTTCTTCATCTCTGTTTTCAATTGTAACTTAGGAAGGTGTATGGTATATTGTCACTTAGGTTGCTAGACCCACTCATTGGGATAGAGGGGTCGTCTCTATCCACATAGAGGATTTATTTTTATGCCTTGTTGTGTCTTGATCTCTCTTGTAGGTGCATAAATGCTGTGAGCAGTAGGAACAAGCCTGTGACACAAGTGATTTAAGGTCTTCAACGAAGGAGATCGAGATAACATCATAACGAGGTAGGCCATCTTCTTCATCTCCCTTTTCAATTGTAACTTAGGAAAGTGTCTAGTAGATTGTCACTTAGGTTTCTAGACCCACTCATTAGGCTAGAGGGATCGTCTATGTCCGCAAATAGGATTTACCTAGACAACGCTACCACTGACAACTATAAAGATGGAAGTGTTGTTGCTCCTAGCCTTCCATAACCTACAAGGTTGACACCACAACAATTGGAAGAAAAAAGAGAAAAAGGGCTTTGTTACAATTGTGATAAAAAATACACTAAAGGTCATAAGTGTGCTGAGAAGAAATTATTCTACATAGTATGTGAAGAGGAGGAAGAAAAGGATTAAGAAATGTCAAAAGAAGGGGATAACCACCAGGAACCAACCCCAAAGAAAGAAGAAATGAATCCGACCATATCTTGTAATGTATTGGCAGGAATTATCACTCCTCAAACTCTCAAGATAGATGGAAAAACAGAGATAGTGAACAAATGTTTGGAAGGATATCTTTGTTGCTTCGTATATGATAAACAAACGCAATGGGTTAAGTGGTTACCTTTGGTTGAATGGTGGTATAACGCTTTAGCAAAAATGACCCCATTTATGGCACTTTATGGATATCATCCACCATCCATCACATCATCTTTAAGAGAAAATTCTAAGGTTCTAGTAGTGGAAGATCACATCAAGAATCAACAACAAGTTCTCCAACTCTTAAAGGATAACCTCACTTTGGTACAAAATCAAATGAAACAATAAGCAGATCAACATTGCAACAAAAGAGGTTTTGATGTAGGTCACTGGGTATTTTTACGGCTACAACCATACAAACAAATGTCCCTCAAGAAAGCTAAGAAGGATAATGAATTATCACCAAAGTACTATGGTCCTTGCAAGGTGTTGCAAAATATTGGTATGATGGCATACAAATTGGAGCTTCATGCATCTTCTCAAGTGCACCCATGTTTCCATGCTTCATGCTTAAATAAGGTTATAGGTGGCAAGCTCGCAGTTCAAACAATATTGTTGGAACTTGACGAGGAAGGAAAAATCATATTGGAACTTGAAGCAGTCGTGAAAATAAGAACCCGAAAACTACGAAATCAATCAATTTCAGAGTATCTCATCAAGTGTAAGAACTTAACCACTGAAGATTCTGCATGGGATGATGATAATTTTATATAGAAGCATCCATAACTACTCAAGCATTGAGGACACCACTTTTTTGGAGGAGAGGGGCATGTTAAGTCCCTGTACTACTAGTGTAGCCCATTATTGTTATTAGTGAAACCTCCTTATTATATTGTTGTGCCCCATAGAAGCCCACTATTGTTATTGTTGTGCCCTTACAATATTATTGTTATGTAGGCTCTGATTATATTGTGACCCCTTAGACTCCTATACATAGAAAGGAGGTCTTGTCATTTGTATCATCCAAGAATTGTTCATTTGTGTAATGTAAAGGAGGTTGCCCCCTCGAAGAGGATTATTTTGAAGTCCTTGATCTATCTCTTCTTTTATTTTGTGAGTTGGTTGCCTAACATAGGGATGTCAATTTGTGGTCGGATTGCAGGACCCACTTCCATAATTGAAACTTGCAGTTCCGGTCATGTCATAGTAGCACTCAACCCCACATATACCCTAGGAGCTTGTAAAAGTAGGTAAATGTTAGAAGGTGTGGTTGTAGGATGGTATTAGAGCGAGGTTGCAACAATGGACCTCAGGGTAAAAGAATATTGTCATATAGGTTTATATGTTTGGCATGCAGGTATGATGGTTAATGGTTTTTATATGCATTATGGTTATATGCATTCCTATCATTTTATAGTTGTCATGGTTACATGCATGATGGACTTTAGTTGATTAGTGCAGTCATATGCACATGCAACGGTTAGTCATGCATGATAATAACTTGTTGTTATATGCATTGAGGTCATATGCATGATTATTATGGTCATTATCATGCTAATTTGGAATGATTTGTGCATATGAGGTAGCCTCCCCTGAACTTCACTGAGGTATGATTTTGATTATGTCTTCTATTTGGTTTATCTAACATGTTATGTTGTAGGAAATAGAAGATCAGAGATGAAGAGTAGAATGGTGGACTACAATTCACATGACTCACCTTATAGGCATGATGTGAATTCTATGGAATGGAGAAGGTTAGTTGAGAAATAAGGATAAGAGTATTCTCCTATCTGGCTAATACAATGAGGATTATGAGGGCGGAGATCAGAAGTTGCAAGCCAGACAATGACAAGTTGATTGAGACACAAAAAAGACTTGTAAGAGCTTAAGAAAAACAAGCATAAATTAATGCATTCATCATTCAGTCTTTCATATTTGTGGAAGTGTGGATAGATGGGGATCATTCATGGATAGGAGGAGAATACTAATGGGGAATATGGCAATAGGTGATATGAATGGGAAAATTAGTTTTGTTGTGCTAAATTCCAATTCATAATAAAACAAAGTGCTTGAGGATTAGAGGTAACTTGCAAGTTTATCATGAGTTTTTTTTTCTTAATGTGTAATTAATGAACTTAAAACATGAATTAAAAAACAATGAAAAACAATATCAATAGTAGTACACTCAGAAATTGATAAAGGAGTTCACCCCTCCTGGGCTACATCTCCTTGGTCCAACTTCTAATGGCTTGACCCAATCTCATTATGCTCAAAATACTTCAGTGATAAAGAGTACATAAGTGTGTTGAAAAAAATAGTGGCTAGTTTCCCCTTCAAGGAAACATTCTTATGAAAATAAATCTCACTCTAAACACATGACAACCTATAGTTAGTCATGAAACAATCAACAGGCTAAAGGGCTCTCAAATCAAGACCCCATACTCCATCTAACAATGAGCATTACAAGTACAACAATTCACTTGAAGTACTGAAAGAGAATTATCCTCAAAGACATAATGAGAAAAGAGAAATATGAGCTACACCATAGATGTCTTAGTTATTGTAGAAAATATATGAAGGTTGGGAAACCCTACAAGGTCCTCTCCATTCTCAAAAGCCTTCAAAAACTGATTCAACCTCCTGGTTGATCCTAGCACCCATAGAATCCAACCTACAAAAAGTCTCTTCAGAAGTGCTCCAATGGATCTAAAGAATATTCCATTAGCTTCACAAGACCCAAAAATTCCTAAGTAGCCTCTTTTTGAGCTCCATTTGGATAAAAATTGAAGAAGTTATGAGCTTTCCAAGTTTTGTTGCTAGTTGACCCACAAATTTGCTAAGTCCGACTAACTGCCCTACAATTTCGCCCTATTTTCTGCCAATGGAGCAATAAATTGACACAATCCCAACGTAATTTGTGGGCTAATTAAATTTCCAAATGAAACCTATGCGCCCTCTTGGTCACATGGACCCCCCACGTGACCTGGGTCTAGCCCCCGTGGTCTAGCCCCTTTCGTAACAGACCTTGGTTCCTGGACTATGGTCGCATGAATTTGTTTTAAGGTCAGGGGATCTGGGGCTAAGCCCTGGCCCCTGTTCCAACCCCTGGTCTATATGGTTGTTGTGACCAGGGTTGGGGCTATCCCTCGGCCCTTAGCCCCATACTGCACCCACTTAACATTTAAATAACGTTTTTGGAAAGGGACTTAACAAGAATTGCCCTTGGTCCAATGGTAAGGCTTATCACTTGTAGGAGGGAGGTCGAGTGTTCAAACCTTTGGGTTGCCAATTTGACCCTCCAACCAATTTTGGCGGCCATCAAGGTGCCACATGGCAGCCTCTGGCTAGGCCACGTGGTGACCTCTGGTTGGTCCACTCACCAACAATTCCACCCAATAGAATTTCACCAGATCATCACCTAGAACCTACCACATGGTGAGCTGTCATTGGCTATTTTGAAACCCAATCATGTGACAAATCAACATGCCCAGTGAGCATGCCACGTCAGCAGTATGGATTGCTGACTAGGCAGACTTGCACAAAATTTTGCATGTTTTCCAAAACAATCAGAACACAATAATTTTTTCATACGACATCTGTTTGACACACTATTTGTGCCATTAGAATCGTGGCGATGAGCACTACACAATGGTGCTATCAACAATGAATTTTGAGATAGTAAAATCTTGAGCCTTTTAGGATCCATTTGGATCACGCCTCCCCACAAAAAGGACTTTTGGTCTCCAAAAGTCTTATAGAGAGAATTCAGACTCATTACAAAAATTGCCCAAACTTTATTTGACTTATCTACAGTAAAAAGAAACAATATGTCACAAAATAGTGATTTATACATGCATCACTTTACAAAATGGCCAACTATGGGAAAAAATGACATGTAATTTCCAAAGACATTTATAATATTCAACTGGACAAGTAGTTCGTCCATTTCTTACCCAACCAGGTGAATGAACCCTCTACTTAAACTTGTTCTTCTTCTTGAGTCGCTTCATGGATGATCGCAACTTGCACCACTTTTTCTTTTGTTGCTTCCTCTTCAGGTGCTTGCATTACCTATTCGTCCTTCTTTGGATGAAGATGTGGATGCGACTTCCATCACTTTTCAATCCAATGCCCACTTATGTTGCAATGAGTGCAAAATTTTTTGTTAGCTTTTCTTGGCACAAATGTCTTTAAACTTGGATGAGAATTTCCCTTCTTGGTCTCAATTCCAATTGACATATTCATCTTCTTGAGTAATGCTTTCCTTTTTTCGCACTTAGCTACACAATGGTTAGGTGCATGAAAAAAGTGCACGAAAAATAATTCCACAACATGTTATTCAAATCATCATGTTGTTTGTAGTTATCAAAAGTTTTTGAATAATTAGGACACTTATACCTCTCATGGTTGTCCTTTGGCTTATAAGCCTAGCGAGGAGAACTTGAATGGCGAGAAGAACTTGTCTCTTCTTCAACTTGCTTATGTCTCTTTAGATAAGTCTTGCATTTCATGTCCTCCTTTTGCTTTAGAAACCAAGTTGGTACCAATTCTGGATGCAAATCCCAACAATTTGTCTCCTCATGTCCTCTCTTATGAAAAACAGAACAAGATACCCAAGAGATATTGCTGGAAGACCATTCTTCCTTTTCAACATAGCCCAAACCTTCACATTGAGGTCTCTCCTTTGCCTCAATTGGATGGACAATGCCCTGATTGTTAACTCCAAGGCCTCCTCCCTTGTAACCCATCTTGGACAAGAGTGTTGTTCCTATGTCTTTCCTATGCTTCTCAAAGGCTGCAAAAGAGCTTAAATCAACATTTTCATGTAAATAAACTACATGTAAATGCTTATCATTTTCCTCATCTTTTGACTGAGGGACAAAGATGCTCTTAAACTCTTTCCTAATTCTTGAGATGTCTTCTTGGACTCATGGTTTTTCTTCTTTCAACTCCTTGAACTTTAGCGTTGGTAGAACCTCAACCTCAACATCATGTGGACAAAAGGTGTAGATTTGGCCATGTTCCTTCTCTGAGGGACTTTCTGCACTAGCCTCTTGTGGGTACTCATCCAACAATTCCTCCTTCTTCTCTACCATAACTGAAGTGGTGGAGGATGCTTCAAGGAAACCTCCTTATGTCCCTAGTACATAGGAGGCATCCTCCTTTTGACAAGAACCATAGGTTGCATTCTTGCCATGTCCACAAGATTGTTTAGTATTGAAGGGACTCTTTACTGCTTTGGTAGAACAACATTCATCAGTCTGTTCCTCCACAACATTCTGCAATATGAGGCACATATTTTGCTTCGCTTCCTTAGTAGCTTCAAGTAGTCTTTTAAGCTCCATGTTCTCTTGTTGGAGAAATGCAATAATGTCCTTCGAATCTTAAAGACTGTAATTCTTTGAACTCATGCCCATGCTTACTGAAGCCTGAACTGCAATTTGAGGTAGAACTGGTGGTGGAGATTGTGACAATTTTGCTCTCTTGTCCAAACCTTCTCCTCTCTTGAGCTTCAAACTTGTAAGCTTCACATTCACTTGCAAACAATTTAATCCTCCTTGCACAAAGAAAACCAAAAGCTCTAATACCAAGTTGATCTGAATGGGAAAATTAGTTTTGTTGTGCTAAATTCCAATTCATAATAAAGCAACATGCTTGAGGATTAGAGGTAACTTGCAAGTTTATCATGAGTTTTTTTTTTTTTTTTTTTTTTTTTTTTTTTTTTTTTTTTTTTTTTTTTTTTTTTTTTTTTTTTTTTTTTTTTTTATGTGTAATTCATGAACTTAAAACATGAATTAAAAAACAATGAACAACAACATCAACAATAGTACACTCAACAATTGATAAAGGAGTTCAACCCTCCTAGGCTACATCTCCTTGGTCTAGCTTCCAATGGCTTGACCCACTCTCATTATGCTCAAAATACTTCAATGATAAAGAGTACATAGTGTGTTTCTAAAAAGAGTGGCTAGTTTCCCCTTCAAGGAAACATTCTTCTGCAAATAAATCTCACTCTAAACACATGAAAACCTATAGTTAGTCATGAAACAATCAGCAAGTTAAATTTCTCTCGAATCAAAACCTCATACTCCATCTAACGATGAGCATAACAAGTACAATAATTCACTTGAAGTACTAAAAGAGAACTTTCCTCAAATACATAATGAGAAAAGAGAAATATGAGCTACACCATACATTTCTCAACTGCTGTAGAAAACATATGAAGGCTAGGAAACCCCTACAAGGTCCTCTCCATTCTCAAAAGCCTTAAAAAACTAATTCAACCTCCTGGTTGATCCTAGCACCCATAGACTCAAAATTGCAAAAAGTCTCTTCATAAGTGCTCCAATGGCTCTGAAACCTATTCCATTAGCTTCATAATAGCCAAAAATGCATAAACAATCTCTTTCTGAGCTCCAAGTGGATAAAAATTAAAGAAGTTACGAGCTTTCCAAGTTTTGTTGCTAGTTGACCCACCAATTCACCAAGCTTAGTTAACCATCCTACAATTTTGCCATATTTTCCACTAACAGAGCAACAAATCGACGCAATTTGTGGGCTCATTAAATTTCCCAATGACACTTGCGTGCCCTCCTGGTCACATGGACCCCCCACGTGAACTGGGGCTAACCCCCTTTGAATCAGCCCTTGGTTCCTGTGCTATGGTCGCATGCATTTGTTTAAGGTCGGTGGAGTTGGGGCTAAGCTCTAGCCCCTGGTCTCACCCCTGGTTCGTATGGGTACAGTGACTAGGGTTGCGGCTAGCCCTTGGCCTTGAGCCCCATACTCCACCCACTTAACATTTAAATAATGTTTTTGCAAAGGGGCTTAACAAGAACTGCCCTTGGTCCAATGGTAACCTCTGGCGCTTGTAGGAGGGAGGTCAAGTGTTCAAACCTCTAGGCCGCCAATTTGACCCTCCAACCAATTTTGGTGGTGACTGAGGTGCCACGTGGTGGCCTCTAGTTGGTCCACTCACCAACAATTCCACCCAATAGAATTTCACCAACTTAGCACCTAGAACCTGCCACATGACGAGATGCCATTGGCTATTTTGAAACCTAGTCATGTGCCAAATCAACAGGTCCAGTCAACATGCCACGTCAGCAGTACAAACTGCTGGTTGGGAAGACCTGCACAAAATTTTCCATGTTTCCCAAAACGATCAGAACACAATAACTTTTTCATACAACATCTGTTTGACGTGTTGTTTATGCCATTGGAATTGCGATGACGAGCACTACGCAATGGTGCTATCAAAAATGAATTTTGAGACAATAAATTTTTAGCATTTTAAGATCCATTTGGATTAGCAGGTCTCTTAAAAGGCACATGGATGATACAGTCATAGGTGGTAGATCTTTGGATACACCTGACCAGAGGGGTAGCGCTTATGGATTTCATTCTAGCTCTGGTTTCGAGAGATGTCATCACCATTACCACCAACATCCTTATAGGAGGAGTGAGAAGGGATATTTTCTATCACAGTACATGAAAGCCAAGATAGTTGCCTTTAGTCTCAAAGGAAAAGAAAACATCTGGTGAGAAGGTGTTAAGCGTGTCACAGGCATAAGAGATGAGGAGATGATTTTGGATGAGTTTAAAAGACTCTTTAGGAAGAAGTACTTATCTGAGGGGTATTATGATAGAAGGGCTAAGGAGTTCTATGACCTCAGGATGCTAGTGACAAGGAAAATGTGGCTTTGTATAAGAAGTTCAATGCAGACGAGTGAGGACATGGATCTTAGCCGGTAAAGCAGTAGAGTAAAGGCAATGGCATTGGACCATTGTGGTGTTGAACCTATGTTGGAGATCATCGCAAGAAGGATTTACGTGGGATTGTGATAGTGTAAGGCTTGATATTGTAATTTACAAATATTTCTAATAGTATATACCTGTCTATTTAAATTCATTTCTAACATACTGTAATTATAATTTCATATAATTTCATTTCTAGCAGAATATACAGAATATACTTTTCAAGTCTATGACTAAACAAATCAAATTAGACATATGTACATACCTGGTTTTTTTGAGTTGGTGTCTGTCCCTGGATGATGTTGTTCTCCTAATACCAAACCAACCAAATTCCTCCCTGCTTGTCTGGGATTAGTCTTTTCGGATCCCAAACCCAAAAGGCTTCAAAAGTGAAACCTTTTGGCCCTCGTGCCCAAAACCTCCAAGAATAGGGCTCAATTCTCATAGATCTATATCTGAAATCCGGAGTCCCAAAGCTCATTCGTTATTTCACAAAATTTCTCTCCCAGATTCTTCATTTTCTTCCTTCCCAAATTTCCATCCAAAAATTTCTATCTAGAAGTACCCCCTCTTCATTTCTCCTTTTAGATTTTATATAGGAAATGATCCTTCCCTCCGAAGAAATCCCACCCTTTTTTCCTCCAATCAATCTTTTCCTTATCCTTTAAATTCTCATTACTTCAGTCGGTTATCTTTATTTTAAATTACATGTACGTTAAATCAATTTTTATTTAAATATATATATTAAATGGAATTTTGATCTTTATCATTTCCACTGACTTCGAGAAGAGGATCTTTTTAAAATACCTTAACATGACTTGCCAAAGGATAAGTTAATTAACCTTGTGCCCTAATAATATTTATTTATTTATTATTTAATTAAAATGTTATGAATGAAATTAATATATTATAAAATAAGGTACTAATTAATTCTTTTACTATTTAATTCATTTTCCATACATAGACACTTCATGTACTTAAATTGGTATGAATACTACTACAATACTTGCAATAATTAATTCATTTTTCTTTTACTTGGGAATTTTCATAATAAGTTAATATGCATACTAGCACAGTGCATGTAATGCATGCATATGTAGCTATCATATGCATGCCTTGCATACATGTTAATATTCCTATGTTGCCTATAAGTTCAGAGGGGTCGTTACATACACCCCTCCTTAAGAACACGTCATCCCGAAGTTAGAGTTTGTATAGTATATACGTAATTACTTTAGTGTTTAGTATAACCATGTAAGAATTGCATTCCACGATTGAATTCTTGTTTGTAATGAGAAAATACTTTTAAAATTTGTTTTGAACATCCATGCCTTGTCCCAACAGAGTTCCCAAGCTATTCTATAATTATCCTATCCTTCCTAATCTCTTCCACTCCCATCCTATCCGTCCTCTCCTGGATTATGCCATGGCATCGGCTATACTGATCTAACCATTCATAAACCTCAAGGGTGATAATGTCAATTATATCGACCTATTTTTCCAGTAGGCATCTGGCAGTCATCATCACACGTCTAGGGGAGCGTAACTCGCACAGTCCTTCCATGACTCCAGGTTTTGGAGGATAAACGGTGGGCAACACCTCCACCCCTCCTAGTAGGATCAAGATGAACACCCTATCATGGAACCTGATTGAGCCTCAATGGTTCTTGAAGGTATTGTCATCACGTGGTTGATTTGGTATCGGGATTTAACCATAACTTGTATAGCGTATCAGGATGATGAAAACATCTGCAACATAAATACTTATCCACACATCATAACGTATGCATTGATATATTCTTAATCAAATATATTCAAATAACCTTTTCCTAGTAGTTTATATTTTGTTGATACCTATGGTATATATTTTAAGTTCATATGACATACTTGGTTATGTCTAGCTGATATACCTACAATTAACTTTTACATCAAAATAGTAAAGTGTGATCACTATTATTATATCCATTTTATCAATGATAAGAAATCTATGGTTTTTCAACAAAGTCACACATGCTCATAAGTAAGACATCATATGTAGAAATTTCATTCTAACATAATTCATGTGGGCATCCATGAATCAACAATATATGCAGATTTAATTAAACATACATAATAAAACATAATAATTTGAAATAACATACTCCTATGTAACTCTTCATAGCTATGGGAAATTTCAAAATGACAATCTCGAGAATATGGCTAATAAAGTAAAGATAAAATAAAGTTTTTTTTTTTTTTTTTTTTTTTTTTTTTTTAATCAAAACAAGTTGGGTTGATATTGACACGATGTCTATATAGTTTATAAAAGTAGTAAGGAGTCATCTTTAAAAATTTAAAGGACACTGGATGAGTTCTAAGTCTGATAGTTCCTTCAGTTGCATTTGCAATTATTGAAGTTATGGAGCCGTCATTCTTATTACTATATATTTATATTATTATATTTATACTTGTGATTTTATTACTCTTGTCCACTTAACCCCCCCTTTTTTTTTAATTATATCTTACTTTATCTGTTATACACTTTTTCTATAACGATATTGCCAATAATTTTATATTCTTTATGTATTAATGTTTATGATCCTTATTATGTTGTATCAAGTTTTCCCTAAACAACAATCACTTTAGCTATCTTTCATGTATCAATTAACATATTATAAGCCCTTTAGACACCCTTCTATACAGCCATCTTGTAGCTTATTTGACTTTTATTTCACTTTTATAGTTCCCCACTTTGCAACTAGTGTTATTTGTTAACATTACTCCCTATTCCACACACACACACACACACACACACATATGTACTTGATGATTGCTTTCTTTTTCTCCTTTTTCCTCTGACCTTGTTATTTACGATTATCTTTATCTCTTCAATTACCATATAGTATACATTAGTTCATTGTTTATTTATGCATTCATTACTTTTTATATTTACTTTAACTATTAAACATATACTCTATATTCTTTTATATTTTGTAACATATTTATTTTCACTCTACTTATATATATATATATATAGTTCACCTGAAATCATAGTTTTTTTTTTCCAAAGAAAAAATCGAACTTTTTATTAATAAAAATAAAAAGTTACAAGTATATGCATTAAGCATTCAATTTGGCTGTATGAAAATAGATCATACAACCCGCATTATACAATCCTGCCTACAAGCATAAAAAGAAAGTGGCCCTCCAATTATCCGAAGTGCAGTCCTAAGTCTTCCTGCCCTTCTTTTTCTCCACTTTTCGCCAGCCATCCGTGGTGTGCGTGGAGTCAATAATGGCGAGCTGGTTTTCCACTGTGTTCATTGGTTGTTCCTTATCTGAATCCAATCCTTCAGGACTGTGACTTCGCTTATTACCACTTATTTCCAGTTGGGGGTCTTGTTCGTTAATCTCTTTTCCCTTATTGTCTTGATCTTTATCCTTTGTTGTATTATGTTCTTCCTTCTTTGCTGTATCTGCCTTCTTTAAAGCAACATCTATGTTCTGCCATCCTTTTGGCTTCCTTTGTTGTGGCTTGCTCTTGTTGAGGCTTGGACATGCCTTGTACATATGACCTGTTTGTTGACATCCCCGGCATCTAAAAGCTGTATTCTCATAGTCCAAGGGTTGTTTCCACTGTGTATTATTGAAGTTCAGGATTATGCTTTCAGGTAGTCCTCGGCTGAGATCTACCTTGACACATATTCTGGCAAAGGTGAAAATCCCTTTTATAAGTCTCTCTCTGTCTATCTTTAACATTCTCCCCAGAGTATTTCCAATAGCTATTAAAGCCTTTGAATGCCATAAATGTAAAGGAAGGTTATGCAACCGAACCCATACTGGCATCCTTGATACCACCATGGTGTTAGCATCAAACTCAGGAAACCATGGGGTAATAAAAAGACCAGCACTGCCCCAGAACCATGGCCCTTGGTTGAGAACTGTTTCCTTTTCTTCTTCTGTGTGAAAACCTACTATAAAGAACCCCTTAGGGTATAGGTAGATTTGGCAATTTTTTGTCCAAAATGTGTGGATCCATTGATACAATGCATCAGTTCTAGGCCAAAAACCATTGAATCTACAGATAACTGCATTGTTTTTTAGATCTGAGTATATATTATTTGACTTTGGTATGTCGATGGAAATAGAGGGGCTCTCCGGCATTTCATCTACAATATACTGCCCCGGGGGTTCGGTGACAGCTATAGGTTCTTTCCCTTTGCCCTTCACTGCTTCCTTAAAAGACCCTTTACTTTGCGAGTTGGTTCCAGCGCTTTTGGCACCTCCTCGTAACCTCATAGTTATATGTCATGCTGTTATAAATTTGTTCCTTTCCTAATTTTCACTTTCATTTTCATTTGGGTTATTTATGATGCCACTATGTTTTATGCACACCCAGATTTAATATTGAAATTATGAAATATTCGTCTATATATATATATATATATATATATATCTTTCATTACTTGAAATATCTCTCACATGTATGTTTCGTCTTTTATAGAATGTAAAATAAAATAATGACCTTTGTTAATCATTTATTTATCGAAAAGATTAATTTTAATCCTAAAGACTAATGAATCAAATAAAACCTTAAAAACTAGGAAAATGTATTATAAACTTAGTGAAAAATAAGTATTTATTAGTTCATACACTAGCATACTATGTAAGTATTTCTACACTAGCATGTACTATATGTTATTCTTACTATTTATACTGTAATCTATTCACCTTTCCTTTTGTTTATTTTAATACCAGTTGCTTACACTACATTGAGATCACTTTCACTTCTACTTTATAATTTTATAATATTTATATTCATTCATTTACCATATTTATTTATTTTATTATTATTGTTTTCCTCGCTACTCCTCACTCCGGGCTGAAAACTTATTCTTCATTGGATTAACATCTTTCATTTTATATACGAACGAATTTCCATTTACGAAAACTAAGGATAATCACCCACTTGCATCACGTTGTCATTCTTATCCAAATTAGAATTGGGGAGAATTCATGATTAATGCAGTGTAAACGTTTGAAACCTTTATCTGGGATCCATATTTCTCACTATTTTTTTTTTTTTTTTTTTTTTTTTTTACTCTTAGTGATCAAAATTATAATTTTTAACTTTTAATGCACATCTGATCCTAGAAAGAGAAAATTTGAGCTTTGTAATTGGTTAAATAACGCGATAATCTGTTCATATATATAATAATAAACTAAACGATAATCGTCTAACCCTATAGTCATAATTCAATCTTCTTTGGACAAGGCCCGTTTCATTCTGTGCACCTTATACAATCTTCTACTTAATTCTGTTCTCCTTGTTCACCAATCCTTTTTCAATTTCTCATGTTCAAATCTAATCCCGATATATTTTAATTTAATTCTATAAATATAACCATAGAATAATCATTAATTAATAAAATACAGACTCCAATGTTACACCCCTCATCTCCCGGTATCACATACCCACCTCGATAGGAAAGGAAATGAGCATATTTTATAACATACAATGATTATTGTCATTTTAATGATTTTGTTTGATTTAAATTTTTCACATAATTATATTGTTTTACTATACTTTCCAAACAAGCTACAAACATATTATCTTAGATTTAGACTTATAACACCATTGCTATACAACAATGAGATAAAATAATAATTGTTATATATTATGTGTATATATTTTAAATTATATATAATTGTTATATATATACATAATATATACAATAACCAGGTCAATCAAACGAATGAGCCAAACTCATATCGAACTCAACCGAAAGTACCAACACACAATCATCAAACGCACCAAGCTAAGGTCGGCAATAACCTAAGCATAATCGGCCTTGGGAATATACATGCATTCATGTATTGATTATGTAGGGAAAATATGCCAAAGTTCTTTTCAAAGTTTGGAATGCACTAAATGCATCTACGTCATCAACGTGCTAAACTTATGTGGGTCACTGCCACCAATCAACAAAATTCTCTCAAGTTCCCTTAATTCGTTTGATGTGTGAATGTTATGAAATGAAATGTGGAGGGACTACGACCTTTCCACTTAGCCCTCCAGACATCACCCCACATGGCCATCTAGCTACCTGGAAGGTGAACAGTTAAGATTCATTAACATGATCTGACCGCTGGAAGTCGAGGGTTTCGAATGAATTAGAGCAGACTATCATTTGGTTTAATTGATCTCTATCGCTCTTGTCTAGCCCAGCTTTGCAACTCCTACAACTCGCTTTCACTTCCACATTCGACCCAGGTTCACCCTTGCTTAGCTATGTAATTGACTGATATTGGTTCCTTAAAACTTACTTCTTATACATTCTAAATTCTTTGGTCGGATCATTTATTGATTTGATTTGGTGGTTTACCGTCACAGTGCAACTCAAATGCCGGATAAAAGAGGCAAGGCAATGTAGATTTATTGTTTTCTTTCTTCATCATATATTAGATATATATATATATATATATATATATATATATATATATATATATATATATATATATATATATATATATATATATACAACAAAATCTCTCAGCCTTGACGCTTTCTTTTTTGTTTGATTTAGGGGTTTAGCGTGGCCAGATTGGCCATTCTCTTATCGTTACAGGCATTCAGACCTAACGCTCTTTTACCTATTCAGCTTTGAGTCGAATGCCATGGTTCCCAAGCAATTGCCAACATTTTAGCTAAGCTACAGGGTAACCGTATTTTTGTTTTATTATCCCAACATTTGATACTTTCTTCAGCTCCTAGACCACCTTTTCTCCTTGGGTGCATCTGCTAGGTCAGAAATGCATTTTTCATCCTCTTGTGACCAAGCTATTTCAAGCCTCTGCTCATCTGGAATTACATTCTTTGATGTCCTTGAACCATCCTGTTTATCACAACAGGAAGTACTTTGGTCATTGCTTTTGGCCATATTTACAGTAGCCAATATTCCTTCTTGAAAATGTTGTGCTGGCTTTGGTGATTCCTTATGGACTGTGTTTGGCATCTTCCTGGTTGTTTCTCCACATATCCTTTATTCAAAATCAATTGCAGTGCTCAGTGACTAATGCATGCCTTCTTCATAAACCTTGCTAGCCCTTCTTTTAGTCTATTGGTTGAAAGCTTTGGCAACTCAATTGAGCCTTTTCTGTATTTAATATTATCCGCTTCAACTACTAGAGACTGAAGACTGAACCTAACTTCCACATTACAACCTAATACTTGTTGAAGTGACTGTGCGATATGATTCCAAGATCTTTTAGCTCTCAACCTATGTTCCGCATTCGAAAATTCTAACTGAGCAATGGCCATACTTTTTGCTGCAGAAACAGAAACCAACTTTCTTTCTGTAATGCAACCACTTCCTCAGGGTACTTGAGGGGCATTCTTCTATAGTGCTTTTCCAAATGTCATCCAACTTGTTTGTATCAATAGATCTCATGTCTATTTGACCTGAATCACCACTTTCATCCACGTTAGGCGGTGAGGCCCATATTCCTCCAGATGTAGGAAATACTTCCACATATCCACTCAGTGTAGGTGAATAATCAGATATGAGAGGACATGCATGCAAGTTAGAAAGAGGTATTCCTTTGTTCTCTCCATGATAGTCCATGAAACACAAAGCCTTCAAACTGCCATTTCTATTTGACGTCCTATAATTTTTGATAGCCCTCCAATCTAATTACTCAAGTTGAGCATCAAAGTGCTCTGCCTTCTCTCACTTTTTCCTATTTGGGAACTCAAATCTTTCATTTTTGTTTCTTAGAGCTAACAGGCTTTGAATTACACTAGTACCAGCAGAATTGAGAAATAGAGGAGACCGAGAGGAAGCAAATTACAAAAGAGTTGTTGTCAGCCACGTTGCCTGGTCATTTGAAGTTCTCAACTATTTCTCAGCTTCAGAAAGTATCTTCAAAGCTCTTGATAGTCTGTCTAGGTCATCTTCTATCAAAGTATGCCTGTGGAAGCATATTCCCTTGTGTTTGTTATCTCCTGCTTTACAACTGCAGCTAGAATATCCATAATCAGAGTTGCCAATTGTGACATCAAAATCATGGGTTCAATGCCATAACCTATCAACTCTCTGACCCTTCTTACAGTACTAGCCGCGTTAGCTGGTTTTTTTTTTTTTTTTGAAATGTTAGTAAGGAGCTTGTTGCATAATTATAACGCAAAATTAGAAGGACAATCAATCTTGAAATTCTAGAAGCACAAGCTATGAATTTTGAACACTAATATGTTTTCATTGTTTTAGTTTAACAGGTTATTATGATGTTTGAACACTAAAATGTTTTCATTGTTTTGATTCAACATGTTATTATGATGTTTACATCAATTGGAAGCTTTTTGTTGTGACAGACAACAAATAATTAAAATTTTGTTTATGGCAAACAACGAATAATTACAATTTTGTTTATAACAACTCCAGGATATATAGAAAATGAAGTTTTGGATATGTAAACTTAACACTTAGCGTCAAATAGGAGAACATTCTTATGTTTATTGGTTATAATTCCAGTTATATGATGGTAGCCACTAAGGTCCCAAGTGTTTGAATTTAGCTCCAATACCATATGCAAGGCTTGATATTGTAATTTATAATTATTTCTAATAATATATACGTGTCTATTTAAATTCATTTATATCTAAATTCATTTCTAACATACTGTAATTATAATTTCATTTCTAGCAGAATATATAGAATATACTTTTCAAGTTTATGACTAAACAAATCAAATTAGACATATGTACATACCTGGTTTTTCTGAGTTGGTGTCGGTCCTTAGATGATGTTGTTCTCCTAATACCAAACCAACCAAAGTGCTCCCTACCTGTCTGGGATTAGTATTTCCAGATCCCAAACCCAAAAGGCTTCAAAAGCAAAACCTTTTGGTCCCCGTGCCCAAAACCTCCAAGAACAGGGCTCAATTCTCATAGATCTATATCTGAAATCCGGAGTCCCCAAGCTCATTTGTTATTTCACAAAATTTCTCTCCAAGATTCTTCATTTTATTCCTTCCCAAATTTCCATCCAGAAATTTCTATCCAGAAGTACCCCCTCTTCATTTCTCCTTTTAGATTTTATATAGGAAAGGATCCTTCCCTCCGAAGAAATCCCACCCTTTTTTCCTCCAATCAATCTTGTCCGTATCCTTTAAATTCTCATTACTTCAGTCGGTTATCTTTATTTTAAATTACACGTACATTAAATCATATTTTTATTTCTATATATATAATATCTAATATATCTTATATATATATATTATAATTCAGTGGAATTTTGATCTTTATCATTTCAACTGACTTCGAGAAGAGGATCTTTTAAAATACCTTAACATGACTTGCCAAAGGATAAGTTAATTAACCTTGTGCCCTATTAATATTTATTTATTTATTATTTAATTAAAATGTTATTAATGAAATGAAATTAATATATTATAAAATAAGGTATTAATTAATTCTTTTACTATTTAATTCATTTTCCATACATAGACACTTCATGTAATTAAATTGGTATGAATGCTACTATAGTACTTTCAATAGTTAATTCATTTTTCTTTTACTTGGGAATTTTCATAATAAGTTAATATGCATACTAACGTAGTGCATGAAATGCATGCATATGTAGCTATCATATGCATGCCTCGTATACATGCTAATATTCCTATGTTGTCTATAAGTTGAGAGGGGTCGTTACAAATAGGCCTTAGATCTACAATGTGCAAGAGGCACGAATAGTTGGGGATGTAGGTCAAAGCATTCTTCGGATCTATGCAGTAGTGGAGAGCAAGTATATCATTAGGCATTCATTATCGATATGGATGGTGGAACCAGAGGGGGAATTCCAGGCAGAGCCTCGATACGTTTTGTAGAGGATACATCTCATGCTCTAAAATTGAGTAATAGAGCAAGTTAAAGTGCATGGAAGCACTTTGGGGCTGAGGAAGCTACATGGTAGGTGATTGATCAAATGCAAGCATAATATATGGTTTTTAGTTATGGATGGATTCATCAAAGGAATCAGAATCCCTTGGGAGGTGATATATGTAGGTGTTCAGTCGTAGGGCAACATGTTCGGTACAATGAGTAAGGTAATTGGTATATTGTCATATTATTTATGCATTGACAATGTGTGTTTATGGAATTATGATGTAGGAATTGCATGGCAGAAGAAATTGCCATGAAATCTTGAAGGAGGCTCAGGTTGAGCTTTCCCCTTGAAGCTCTAGGAGACCATGGGGGTTGAGTCATGGCGTCTATTGCTATTTTTGTGCTTTTGATGTTTTGTGATTTGTGTTCGCATGATTTGCGGTTTTGATTATCTCAGGTGCATGTCTATGCCACTTTGTTTGTGGTGTTGTACTATTATTGGTTTTCCATGGTTTTCTTCTTGTTTACTTATTGTTCTTGCATTTTATGTTTTGAGGGTCTTGGGAATTGCTTGGGGACAGAAGAAAGTTAATGGAGCTCGGGGAGAGATGAGTAGTACCCAACATGTAATGTAAGACCCGGATGAATCTTGATTCATGTATAAGGGCAGATGAAGGCAAGAATATGATAGTCGGTTGGGTTGGTTAGGTCCACTGGAACAAATGGACAGTGGAAGGAAAGTCATGCAAAAGGTAATAGGAAAGGTAAGGTAAATGGGCTAGAGGTATCAGATGCCTTAGTTTAGTTGGGACTATTGTTCTCAATATTGTGCATGTGTTGCACAAATAAGGGAAGTTCTCTTAACCTTGACCTTATGAACATATTATATATAATATATAATATATATATATATATATATATTATATATATATATATATATATATATATATGTATGTATGTATGTATGTATGTATGTATGTATGTATGTATGTATGTATGTATGTATGTATGTATGTATGTATGTATGTATGTAAATGTCGTTAGGGATCATTCTTGTGGAAGTATGATTGTTTTATGCAAGTGAATGGCATGGAAAGGTTCTTGGTTTTATAAGGAATCAAGTGGGCAAAGTAGCACTAACAAATTTATGAGGTTAGTATCATGTGGATATGATTTTGACATTATGTGCTTATAACTATGCCTATATTTATGTTATAATAGGCAATGCTAGGGGACACATCAGTGTAATGAAAGCAGTGTGATCTACGGCATGTTGGGACAAGCATGGATAGTAGAAAGAGCCATAGATCCTGGATTTGAATTATGGATTCATGCAGTAAGGCATGGGAAAGACACTAGAGGCAAGGTTACTTGGTAGAGGCAGGGTGGTCTCTGGATCTATAGTATGGTTGTTGTGTACATGTTGTATATGTGGTGTTGTGTACCTATCGTACATGTTGTGTTGTGTACATGTGAAACTGTGTTATGTGTATTATGTATTCGTTGTATCATGACGTGTATTTGTTGTGTTGTACTATGTGTAAGTATTTGTGTGGTGTTGTACACTAGGTGTATGTGTTTACATAATGTATGTGGGTGTATGTGTTGTGATGCACACTGTGTGTATGTGTATGTGTTGGGGATTGGTTCTTTGTATGCCTGGAGACTGTGGGTGGTGCCCTGTAATAGCTTGAGGTTCCCTAGAGTTTGTGGGTTGAGTTATTAGTCCCTAGAGCCTAAGGGTTGAGACAAACTCTTTGGAGCCCTGTAACAGCATGGGTGCCCTAGAGGCTGTGGGTGAGATACTAGTCCTTGAAGCCTGAGGGTTGGGACAAATTCTATGGAGCTCTAAACAGCTTGGGATGAGACCAATCTTGATTTTTTATATTAAGGGTTGAGACAATATATTATCTAGACGCCCTTGTTGCTAATATTTAAGGGAATAGAAGGCATTGGGTGCTTACCAGGTTTGGCAACTGATCTAGTGTGTGTACGTGGTTGAAGAGAAGAGAAGGCACTAGGTGCTTTCCAGGTTTGGAAATTGATTCAGTGTGTGAAAGAAAAAGAAACAAAGAACAAATTCAAAAGCAAAGAACTATTTAAAAGATAAGTATGAATATTTTATTCCAGTTTTTAACTATGCACATCATCTATGATTATGATTTATGATGGTTGAGATTTGATCTAACCATATGTGATATGTTTATATATGATTATTTGATCAAATATATAGTTTGATTTGTTGTGATAGGAAGTAAACTGAATTACATGCATACCTTACTAACGAGTTACCAATGAGGAAAACATGGAAAATGCCCTATTTGGGTGGTTGGAACTGGTTTCTAGAGTGTTAGCAGAAACAATAAAAGGAATTGGAACATGCAACTCTGTGTTGGTAAAGCATTCAAGAGCAGGGGCATTGTGGGGCATTGGTACCCAATAGTTTCGATTCATTATCATGAGCATGTTATGACTTGTATGATGGTTTTAAGGTAGGGATATGCCTTGGTTTTGGACCTTCTGATGTGAGAAAACCTTGCCAAGGGATGGATCATCAGATGGATTATGTAGCAGAGAAGGGGATGTCTGGGAACTTGGAAGGTGAGTGACTGCATGGAAGGGGGTGAGAGGATTTCCCTAGGGATTTTGTATCAAAGAAGGGAAGGGTAGGGAATAAATTTGTTTTGGTCATTAGCATTGCCAGATGGAATCAGAAACACATTTGAAGGGTGCCCTAGAACAATGAGTCGATAACTATTCACTGAGAGAATAAGTGGCACAAGTATTGTAGCATTGGACATTAGATGTAGACTTTGATTTTGACAGTGGATTATGGACTTCCCAGGAAGGAGGTGAATCCTAGTACTACTTTTGAGGGTGGAGGTGTGAGCCTTTGGATTCCCTTGTTGTTGATGTGAACATTGTATCCTTTTATTTGTTGGTTAAAGCAAATGTGAATGAGTATATATGTGTTGCTATTGTAAATACCACATCAAGATGTATTATAAAGCTCTAGTCAGCGGTATGTTGATCACATTTCAACAATTTTTAATTGTAAATATTGCGATGGGTTGTGTTATAAAGCTCCATAGGTAGTATGTTTTGTTGGTTTGTAATAGCCCCAGGTTGATTTTCCATGTAAATAAAATAATATCAAGGTCATGGGACATGTATTCCAAGTTGAATGGTGGGCATACATTCTAGTGGGCATTACTTTTGATTTATCGGTGGCTATGGAAATTGGCAAAGGCATTAGTGTAACACCCTCCTCCCACATCTAGCCAAGCGACTGACTAGCTGGGGTAAACATGCGACGAGAGGCCATTATGATATGATTCGACCTCTTGAGTCACATTAAGGAAGTGGAATTGACGGAAACACACCATACAAACATTCAACATCATCATTAGGACCCTCAGGAACCAATCCAACCTTTATGCCAACCAACCCCTAGATCCCACTGAGCTTTTGGACCACTTGACCTCTTGACGTTCTCATGCTATGGGCATGCCAGCATCCAGGGACCTCTGGATGCTCTCATAGGCCTACAAGCCAACATCCAGGGACTCTTTTGCACAATGTTGTGCCAGCGTCCCTGGGATTTGAGCCACTTTTTTAGGCCCAGAGCATAGGTCACTACCCAGAATTGAATGACATCTTCAGAACTATAAATTAACAAGGAAATGACAATACAAATATAATCACTTGAATATGACCTTGACTAGACCCCTACTAGCCTTGACATGCATTTTGACAAACATATCATGAATATGTAATCTATAGGTGTAAACAATAGATTTAAGCATAGGGGTCTCATACTTATCTGAGAATCGCTAGGAATCATTGTTCCCTGACATCATTAGCTGCAATAACATCTATTAGGCCATATATACATTGTTCATTCATTTACCAGTAGAAACATGATGAGTGCCATACATAGAAACTGTCATAAAACACATACATAACCAACATAATAACAACATAATTACCAATGATACATTATCCCTATAATCCACATATAAACCAATATATTCTCATGATATAAAAAGGAAAAATAACCTCATATTAATGATGAAAAATCCAACCTGGTATGGGAATAACACATTCCACCCGACCGTAGAATGGTTGAGCCAAATCTCTCTTCACTCATTCACCCTCGTGCCATATTCCAAGCATGAATGTGGGATCTCATAGAACACATCAATCCAAAACCATTCAGGACTTCCAAAGGCCATCCACCTCAACCCAATAATAGTGATTCCACCTCACGGTCGGACATCACAAAACCATCATCAGATTGGTCTCTATCCAAGCCTTCCAGGGCTTCCAAAGCATTTTTTCCAACCAAGGCTTCCAGGACTAGTAACTCAACCCACAAGTACTGCTAGGCTTCAAGAGCATTTTTCCAACAAAGGCTTCCAGGACTAGTAACTCAATCCAAGCTCTTACAGGGATTTTAGAGTGTTTGTCCAACCAGGGCTTCTAGGAACTAATAAATCAACCCAAGCTAAGGAAACATGAGAACCAACCAAAACAAAACAAGGAAATTAACCCACAATCTCCATGGCTATGCAGAAAATGGAAAGGTTATGCAATCCATTGTCAATCCAGGTAATCCTCCATGCCAGAGACAGATCATGACAAAAAATGCACATGCATATGCCATGCATGCCAAAACTAATGAGGAAAACATACATGCAATTCAGTACCTTCAAGAAAATCATGTTGTAGTTGTTGATCCCGGTGTCTTCTTGCTCTTTCCTACTCTTCCCTTTCCTTCTTGCTCCAAAAATCCAAGTATGCCACACCTTCCAAGAGTACTCCAAGAAAACTCTAAGTATCCAAGGGTATGTGAGAGAGAGAGAGAATAATGGGAGAGCTCCAACACTAAACTAACAAAAGGTTACCAATTGATTGTCATAAGCCTTTTTATCAATGTGGCCTCTATTTTCTTCAATTTCCAATATTTTCCTTCATTTTCCTCCTCACATGCAACTTGTGACCTTTCGCCTTTCTTTTCTCCTATTTTCCGTTATTTTCATAAATAAATGTGCCAAAATGCCATGTTGCCTTTCCAAAGCCTTTGCCATTGCCTTTTCCAATTTCCTTTAGCCATAATAACTAAAATTAACACACACTAGGATGTTTTGGCCACCATTCAGCTTGGAATACTTTTCCCATCAACCGTGGTCTTATATATTTTTACATGGAGTTTTTAACCAGGGTTGTTACAGAACCCTCCCCCTTGGGGGAACACCTTCCTTGGTGTTTAATGACACCTATAACCAATAAGACCACTGAAAACAACACATATTTCCCATGGAGCTTTATAACATAACTCGTTGTAGTATTTACAATGACCATCTGCGAAAACATGACAAACATATCGTTTATTGGAGCTTTATAACACAACTCATTACAATATTTACAATAATAACCACATATACATTCATACACATTTGCTTCACCCACAAAATAATCATACTGCCTATGGAGCTTTATAAATCCATATCGATACAATATTTACAATATTATACACATATACACGAGCACATTTGCTCAACCAACAAATAAAAGGATACGATGTTTGCATATGTAACAAGGGAATCTAGAGGTTCACACCTCTACCCTTAAAGTTGTACCAGGATTCATCTCCTTCCCAGGAAGTCTAGAATCCACTGTCAAAGTCAAAGATGCATCTAATAAACAACGCTATAATCTTGCGCCACTCATCCTCTTAGTAAACAGTTACCGACTTAGTATTCCAAGGCGCACTCCCAATGTGCATTTGATTCCATCTAGCAATGTTAATGACCAAAAAAAATATATCACTGACCTTCCCTTCGCTGCTACATAGTCCCTCGGACAATCTGGTCACCCCCTTCCATGCAGTGACTCACCTTCCAAGTTACGTTAGCACCCCCATCCTCGATAGTCAATCCCTTGGCAAGGCTTCCTCACATCAGAAGATACAAAAACTAAGGCATATACCTGCCTCAAAACCATCATACTAGTCATAACATGCTCATGGAAATCAACAGACACTTTTGGGTACTCGTGTCCCACAATGGTCCTACTCCTTCAATGCTTTACCAGCATACTGCTGCATGTTCTAATTCCTTTCATTGACACTGCTAATTCTTGTAGTCAGTTTCAACCACCCAACCGGGCATTTTTGTGCTTCCTGTTCCAGGCACATAACTTCCATTAGATTAAAATAAATTGAAATAAATTCACATCATACCTCATTGGTAGCTCGTCAATAAGGTACACTTACAATTTTGTTCACTTCCTATCACAATAAGTCAAACTAGCATCTTTGACCAAATCATCATGTATAAACATATCACATCAGGTTAGCACAAAATACAACCATCATAAATGAAAATCATAAATCACAGGTAACCATTATAAACTAGAATCATAGATCACATGTAATCATCATAGACTAGAATCATAAATCACATGCATAATAAAATTGAATTAAAATATTGATACTTATCCTTTAATCAATCTCTAGCTTATACCTTTGTCCTTATTTTGTACGCACACCAGATCGGTTGCCACACTTGAAAAACACCCAGTGCCTTCTCCTCAATCATGTGCACATACACACAGTGTGCATCACATACATACAACCACACATGACAACACCATGCAATAAATGAATCTACACCTGACACGCAACACATAAACCTACACCCAATGTACAACACAACATAATACATGTGCCTACACCCGGTGTACACCACCGCACAATACATGCACCTACACCCAATGTACAACATAACACAATATATCCGCTTACACCCAGTGTACACCACCTCACAATACATATCCCTACACCTAGTGTACAACACAACATAATACATGCGCCTACACCTGGTGTACACCACCACAAAATACATACACCTACACCCTATGTACAACACAACACAATACATCTATACCTGATGTACAACACCACACAATACATGTACCTACATCTAGCATACAACACAACACAGTACATTTACTACACATAGTACAACATAACGAGTACACATGTCACGATACCACAACTGCACAATGCATATGCATAGTACCGCAAGCCCGCAATGCAACATGTATAACATGCACAAAATACCATATGTACACCAGTACCATATGTACAACATGTACACAATACCACCTGTACACAACACCACTTGCACAACGTGTGCACAACATCACATGTACATGACACCACTTGTACAACGTGTACACAACGCCACATGTACATTGTACCACTTGTACAATGTGTACACAATGCCAAACATACACAACACCACATGCACGACATGTACACAGCATCATCTGCACACAACACCATATGTACATAGCATTGCATATACAACATGTACATAGCACCCTATTTACACAACATTGCATATGCAACATGCACACAACACCATATGCATACAACACCACATATCCATCATGTGCACAATACACTATGTACACAACACCACATATCCAACATGTGCACAGTACAATATGTACACAACATCGCATATCGAACATGTACATAACACCATATATACCTAGCATTGCATACATAATATACACACAACACCAACTTTACCACCTTGTACCATAACATTGCATAGACAACACACACACACACACACACACACAACACCGCATACACACAACATCACAGATGCAACATGTAAACACACTATATATATATATACAACACTGCATGCACACAACATCACAGATGCAACATGTACAACATATACGAAATATGCACAACAATAGTGCCACACATCCAAACCATGATGCCTATACCAAGAAACCTTGCTTCCAGTGTCTCTATGCCATCCATGCTTATCCTAACATGTCACAGACCACACTGCTTTCATTTCACTGATATATCCTTCAACATTACCTGTCATAACATAAACATAGGCATAATACAAGCATATAATATCATTTCATATCCACATGATACCGACCTCATATATTTGCCATGACTACTCTTCCCACTTGATTCCTCATAAACCAGGAACCTCTACACATCATTCACCTACGTAAGTAATCATTCCTCCATAAGAATGATTCCTGCTGACCCTATCAGACAACAGTATGGACACACACACACACACACACACACACACACACATAAACATCAACATCAAACAATCATGATCATGTCAAACAATGACATGCATATATATAAACATTAGCATAAACATGATCACAACATAATTACCAGATACCATAAGATCGAGGTTAAGAGAACTTCCTTTATCGTGCAATACATGCTCAACATCGAGAACAACAATTCCCAACATACCCAAGGCATATGACACCTCAAATCCATTCACCTTACCTTTCTTGATTACCTTTCCCATGATTGTCCCGCCATCGTCCATTTACACCAATGGACCCAACTGATCCAACTAATTGTCATACTCTTACCTTCAACTTCCCTTAGTCATGCACTGAGTTTCATTCAGGTCTTACATTACTTGCTAGGTTTCATTCAGCTCTCCCTCAGCTCCATTAACTTTCCTCTTTCCCAACCAATTCCAAAGACTCTCAAAACAATAAAAGGCAAGAAAACGTGAACAAGAAGAAAACCATGGAAACCAATAACAATACGGCACCACAAACAAAGTGGTATGGCCATAGACAAAACATAAACAAAGTTGCAAATCAAGCACAAACAAAGCACAAAGAATCGAAACCACAAGACTCTCAACATACACCATGACTCAATCCCCATGGTTCCTAATGCTTCCAAAGGAAATCTCAACCTAAGCCTTCTTCATAATTTCATGGCAGTCTCTTTTCCATGCAATCCCCTGCATCATATTGCCATCAACACATAACTGTCAGTGCATAAATAAACATAACAATACACTTGTTACCTTACCTTATTGTGCCAAACATGTTGCTTGCAACAAAACACATCCATGCCATTTCTCAAGGGACTCCAATTCCCTTGCCAGATCCATTCATAACTGGAAACTAGCTGATATACCTATCAAATAAATGTTCATGACTATAGCACATATCCATATAATGTCAGACAAAATCAAGTTTAAGAAGACTTCATGTATGCAAAGCACTCATTCGTTTGGAACTAGGGTTTCCAAACATAGCCAAAGGAATTCTTGCCCAATTCCTTTCTTTTACCTTTTAACCTTGTTGCGATCGAGATTTACTATGGACTTTCACATCACCCAATTGTTAGTTATGTAAACACATCAATTGTTACCTTGTTAGCTAATATCAAGCATGTTTCCTGCAACTGTTTACACATGTCAACCACATGTTCCAAATATCAATACAATCATATCTATTAATTTGGAATCAACCTTTACTAAGACTAACAATCACGTCATAATCCATAGTCAACTCATAGTCATTAGAAATAATGCTACAACTATCACCTACTACACCCAAGTGCATATAAATTGTCTCAACACATTTGTATTAGTACAATCATCTTAAAGCAAGTTCATTTGAACACATACTTATATTATGCAATTCATCGAGCATCCAACCAACTTGCAAACATACCATGTTAAATTAATTAGCTAAACGATATAATCAAACAGTCCAGCACCAAATATATGGCATAAGCAAACCCATACTTTAATGTATCTTAAGGGAGGATATCTTGTCTACACAATCAATCTAGTTAGCGCAATATATCTTCACAACAAATCAGCTCAAACACAAATAAGATCATGATATACATAACAATAAATAACTAATATGTTCACATCACAAACTCATAAACAATTATCATTCATACATAATAATCACATTTGCACAATCAATCTAGACTAGTATGACATAATATCACAACATACTAACTCATACATGAATGTCACAACCCTAACCATTTGCATAGGCTAATCCAAATTAGTATGATACATATAACATCAATATCTTAAGGTAATAACCCTAATTATCAAGTTACTAGCATATAAAAACAACAAGTTATATATCATATAACCTAATCACAAGTTAACTAACATAACAATAACAATGCATAAAACCACATGTTACTGTCATTCAGGACTATCTGACACATGTGCATATGACTACCCTCGTCAACTAGCATCTATCATGTATGTAACCATAAAATCAATAGAGTGAAAGGCATACACATAACCATAATGCATATAACAATCATTAACCTACATACCTGCATTCCCAACATACAAACTTGTATGATGACACGCTCTTGCCTCGAAGCCCAATGCTGCAACTTCACTTTAATGATCTGCATCTCCTGCTCTATCTCAGGTAACACATTAGCATTATAACATATAAATAACATCATGATGACCTAATTTCATACAATGACTTCACAATTCATGTCTAGTCTACCATACATGCATAACCATAACATATGACAATGCATGCATAGCAACAAATAGACACTAACATGCATAACAAATGCATATACAACCATACACTCATGATGACACATTCCACAAAAACACCATCAACCTTCACATGGCGACATCACTACACCCGCGATCAACACCATGCAAATGCAATAAGAACATGGAATACAAGCATAAGGAACACATATGTAACCGACATGAATGCATGATCAACACACCGCCTATCCAATCTGAGGGGTGAACCATGCTTTGATACCACTCTATAACACCCTCCTCCCACATATACCCAAGCAACCGACCAATCGGGGTAAACATGCAACGAGAGGCCACTATGATATGATTCGACATGCTAATTTACTTTAAGGAAGTGGAACTGATGGAAATACACCATACAAACATTCAACATCAGCCTTAGGACCCCTAGGAACCAACCCAACCTTTCTGTCAACCATCCCCTAGGTCCACTGAGATTTTGGACCACTTGACCTCTAGAGTTTGGATGCTCTCATTCTATGAGCATTCCAACGTCTAAGGACCTTTGGACGCTGTCATAGGCCTACAAGCTAGCATCCAGGGACTATTTTGCATAGTGTTGTGCCAACGTCCTCGAGATTTGAGCTACTTTTTCAGGCCCAGAGCCCAGGTCATTGCCCAGAATTGAATGACATATTCAGAATAGTAAATTAAAAAGAAAATGACAGTACAAATATAATCACTTGAATAAGACCTTAACTAGACCCCTACTAGCCATGACAGTTATTTCATCAAACATATCAGGAGTATATAATCTAAAGGTGTAAACAACATATTTAAGCATAGGAGTCTCATACTTATCTAAGAATGACTAAAAATGATTGTTCCCTTACATCATTAGCTATAATACCATCTATTAGGCCATATATATAGTGTTATTCATTTACCAGTAGAAACATGATGAGATCCATACATAGCAACTGTCACAAAACACATACATAACCAACATAATAACAACATAAATACCAAGGATACATTAGCCCTATAATCCACATATAAACTAGTATATTACTCGTGAGATAAAAAGGAGAAATAACCTCATATTAATAATGAAAAATACAACCCGGTATGGGACTACCACGTTCCACCTGACCGTAGAATGGCTGAGCCAAATCTCTCTTCAGCCATTCACCCTCGTGCCATATTCCAAGCATGAATGTGGGATCTCATAGAACATGTCAATCTAAAACCATCCAGGGCTTCCAAAGGCCATCCACCTCAACCCAATAACATGATTCCACCTCATGGTTGAACATCACAAAACCATCATCAAATTGGTCTCTATCCAAGCCTTCCAGGGATTCCAAAGCATTTGTTCTAACCAAGGCTTCCAAGACTAGTAACTCAACCCACAACTACCACTAGGCTTCAAAAGTGTTTGTCCTTTTCTCCTATTTTCCATTATTTTCATAAATAAATGTGCAAAAATTCCATTTTGCCTTTCCAAATCCTTTTCCATTGCCATTGCCAATTTCCTTTAGCCATAATAACCCAAATGAACACCCACTAGGATGTTTTGCCCACCATTCAGCTTGGAATATGTGTCCCATCAATCATGGTCTTATATATTTTTACATGGACTTTTTAACTAGGGTTGTTACAATTAGCAAAGGAAAAGAGGCAATAATTGGCTTTTAATTATGAAAATAAGAGAAAATAGGAGAAAAGGAAGGTGAAGAGACACATTTGCATGTAAGGGAAATTAGAGGGAAAGTGAAGGAAAATGAAGAAAAATGAGATATCAATGATAAAAAGGAACTTGAGAATCAATTGATAGCTTTTTCCCATCTTTGGAGTAGGTGTCACAAAGGAAAGAGAAAAATGACCTAGACAAGCAAGTAAAGGAAGGAAAAGAACAAGGGAAGGGTAACAAGGAGAAGGTTGGATCAACAACTTCAACAAGAATATCTTACAAGTAATATGTTGCATGTGTAATTTCCTTGCTAGAATGTGAATGCATGGTACACACATTTGTTTATTTGGTTCATTCGTTGTCATTGGCATGTGTTTTTCCTAGAGTGAAAATGGTTTCAGCCTTGCCTTGCCATTTCCTGGATAGCCATGATGTGATGAGATTAATTCTTGGTTGAGATTTGGATTACCAGAAGGTTTTGGAACTGGGTGAGGTGGTCATAGAAAAATCCCAAGGGTTGGGGGTGGAGATGGTTTTCTATAGGAATCCCTTGACAGGTGGGTGGAGACATGCAAATTCCTCAAGGTATGGTGAAAATTTTTTGAGCCATCCAAGCTTCGTTTGGTTTTGTGATCTTGGGATTGGTTTAAGTGAGATCACAGTAGCTTGAGGGTGGAGGTGTTTTAACCTTTGGAGTCCTTGGTTGATTATGTCTTGGTTTAATCCCACATTGGGGTTGATTATGTCTTGGTTTAATGAGCACATGTACTTTTTATTATGATGATTTTATTGAAAAAATTTCATGGTTGATATTCTCATTATATGTTGGTTATAAGCATGGTTCTATGATGTGCTCTAGTTATTTCTCTTATTCATGATTTTATAAGTATTTGAATGTTGATGAATGCATGGGCTAACAAGTGTTGTTGTAGCTACTTGAGAGGGAATTATATCCTCTTTGTGATTCTCAGATGATGTTCATAGGTTTATGATTGGATATGCATTCATGACCTGTAACTCATATCTTTACCATATGTTTGACAAAATGTCTGTTGCATACTAGGAAATCTAGGCCAATTTCTTGCTTTAAGTTTGAATTTTTGGCATTGTTATTACCCTAGTCATGGTTCTAGAAAGTTATAGGTGGTGTTAGGTAGTGGTCTGGAGACCAGCTTGGAAAAGTGGCTAAAATCTCGAAACCAGTGGCACTGAACTAGGAAATATAGTTCGTAACTGCATGGAAGCATACTTATGATTGTGGTTATAGCCTTATAACCACATGAATATTATGTTGTGGGTGTAATTGGGGTGTTAGCCCAATGGAAAAGGGTTCCAACTCATGGATTGACCACCTAGGGTGGTTTGCAACCTCCTAAGTGGTATGTAGTCTATGAGGGATGTCAATTTGTGGTTAGATTGTAGGCCCCACTTCCATAACTAGAACTTGGAGTTCGGGTAATGTCATAGTAGCACTCAACCTCACATTTACCCTAGGAGTTTATAAAAGTGGGTAAATGTTGGGAGGGGTTGTTACAACTAGAAAATAATATGTCAAGAAACTGAGCAATAATCTTTCACTAATGCATCTTTTACACTACTCTATATGTTTCCTTTAATGGTTATAGTCCACTGCCCAAACTTGTCAACTACTCTATATGTTGCCTTTAATTGTTGTAGTCCACTACCCGAACTTTGATTAATAGTACAAGGTTGCACCTTAACAACCTCATTGCTCTCATTGCTCAAACCTATCATCGTTATTTAAGACAACCTATGGCCATAACCTTCATTCAATATGCACATATCCTTGGCACTCTGTTCTACATACCAATAGTATTGTACAAGACCACTTCAACACTGCCAACACCAAATTTGGAGATGTATTAGCTTTCAACAAACTGAAAATATGTGACACCTCTAACCTTGAAAATAATTTTTAGATGTCTTTGTCCTTGAAATATTATTGCACATTTGTAAAGAGCCAGATTCTGAAGATTTGTGTTATTTCCTTCATATATGACTTGATACAATAGATTTCATTCAAGAGAAACCATGACAAGGTTGTTTAATTTTTAACCTTTTGTCTGTTAACTGTAATAGTTCTTGTACTAGCCCTAAGATGCTCAACTTCAACTCAGACACAAAGTGTTGAAGAATACATGTGAAATCCCAACTAAGAACTTGATTTCTCTAAGGGAAAATTATTTTCACTTCTCTTGCAAGTATTGAAGATGTATGAATTCTGCTCTATAAGGTTGAACTAGGCTGACTTTTGACTTCAATATGTAACATCCATGGTGAAAAGTTCATGTAATAAAAGTTAATAAAGCAAAAATAAGACTACAGGTAAGGGACACTTATTCCAAGCTGAATGTCGGGCAAATATATCCTAGTGGGCATCACTGGATGTGTGTTTTGGCTAAGGAAAATTGGCAAAGGCTAAGGCTAAGGAATTAAAAGGCAAAAAGACATTTTTGGTACATTTATTTATGAAAATAAAGGAAATTAGGAGAATAGGAAGGTAAAATGTCACAAGTTGCATGTGAGGAGGAAATTGAAGGAAAATAATGGAAAATGAAGAAATTAGAGGCCTCATGCATAAGAAGGCTTATGAGGATCAGTTCATGTATTTTTTTCAAGTTCAATTTTGGAGCTCTCTCATTATTCTTTCTCTCTCTCTCTCTCTCACTCTCTTGGTCACTTAGAGTTTACTTGGAGCACTCTATTTTGGTGCAAAGGAAAGGGAAGGAAAGGAAAGGAAAGGAAAAGCAAGCAACAAACAAGGAACGGAAAGAAGGATCAAGCAACTTCAGCAAGAATACTTGCAGGTAACCTTTTGCATGTGTGATTTCCTTGCTGGTTTGGACATGCATGGATTTTCATGTTTGTGTATGGTTCTCTTGCTGTCGATGGTGTGGTTTCGTTAGGTTACAACAGTGGTTTTCAGCCTAGCCTAGCCTTTTTCCAGATTCCATGGCATGTTGGGATGTTTATTTTAGTTTTGGAACTTTGGAATTGTCAGATAGATTTCGGAATTTGGGGCGGAGGTGGTCTCAAGATTCATTCCCAAATGTCTAGGAATCCATTAACCATTTTTGGAAGGATACACAGTAAAGCCTGAGGGAGAAGTTTCGGTTTAGGGCCTAGTGATTCATGTTTGGATTGCGATAAATCTTGAGAGACAAGGATATGGAAAATTCCTCAAGGATAGTGATGGATTCCAGATGACATTCCAAGTTCTGTTCGGTTGTGATCAGAGCATCGATTTCAGTGTGATTATGGTTGGATGAGGGTGGAGGTGGTTTAACCTCTAGATTCTCTTGATTGTTCTTGGATTGGTTGTTCTATGAGATCCCACATTCATGCTTGGAATATAGCACGAGGGTGACTGGCTGAAATAGAGATTTGGTTCAGCCATGTCTATGGTAGGGTGGTATGTCCCGAACCTGGTTGGATTTGCCTATGATTAATAAAAGCTAAGTTCTTTTACTTTTGCACTAATTTATATGTGGATTTAATGGTTGTCATATCTATGATATTTATATGGTTTTATGTTGGTTATAAGCATGGTTGAATGACTGGTTCATGTCATGGTTATTTCATATATTTACTTGTAACTATTAAATGGATGGATGCAAGAACTAATTGATGATGTAGTGGTTTAATGGAGAAGGAGGTGATCCTTCTGGTTATGTTTCATAAGTTGTTTCAGTCATTTATGCTTTTTCTTGTATCTTAGACCTGTAGGTTTCATTGATGCCAAGTGTTTGACATAATGTGAGTCCCGATTGGGGATGCTTAGGCCTAGTCCTGAGGACGGTTTTGATGGATCAACATTGTTAGTATGTTTTTAACGATCTCTGAAAATCACAACAAGTTATGGGTAGAGGCTAAGATTCTGGGCTAGAAAAGTGGCTCAAATCCTAGGGTCGCTGGCATAAAATTGGAAATTATGGACCACAAACGCTAGCAAGCAGGCTTGTGAGAGCAACTTTAGGTTGTTGGTCGCTCCCTCACGCATAGCATGAGAGCGACTGAGGACTAAGAGCTACACAATAACAGTGGTACCCAAGGACACGTTGTCTGAGCGGTTGACTTGTATCCTGAAGGGTCTGTTGATCATGTTGGATGATTGTATGTGATGTTCCATCGATTCCACTTCCTTAAGGTGACATAGGAGGTCGAATTTTATTGTAGTGGCATATCTCCTCATGTTTACCCCAATTGGCATGGTTACTTTGGGTAGACCTGGGAGGGGGTGTTACAGACTGGTATCAGAGCATGGATACACTCTCTTTGGGTCATATCTGGTGCTACAGACATGGGTGAATGTGTTGGTCATGCATGCATGTCAATTTTGTGTGTTGATCTTACATTGACATTCCATGTGCTTATTGCACTGCACCATATTGATCATGGTAGAAGTAAGGTTATCATGAGTAACTTGATGTCGATTTTATGGACTGCATCGTCATGAGTATATGATTGGTTATCTAATTATATGCAACTTGATTACATTCTTGTATGATGGATTGTTCTTATGCTCAACTACATGCAGTTATGCGTATGTGTAGTTGATTGGGCATTGCTTATGTAGGTGGATAGTTGCATGAGGCAATGTGTATACTGGAGTATTGGTTGTTGCCATGCATGAGGTCATAACATGCATTGTTGATATGGCCTTGCATAGATGACTGGACCTAGTTAGTATAATGGTTATGCATTAATGCACTTATTGATATATTTCTATAAGTTATTATGGTTATGTTGTACATGCATCACACTGATTTGATAATCTTGCAGACAAGGTATCCTCCCTGGTTATGCTAAGGTACATTGATTTATGGTGATTTGGTTTAGCTGACATAGTATGCCTTGCAGGAAAGAGATTAGCCAACAAGGTGGCAGACTACATAGAATCTTCCTATGAATCATATGGGTAGCGTGGTGTGGGTAACTCTTCTGACTTAGAAGACACCTTAAGAAGCCTGCAGGAAGAAATAAGGAGTTGCAAAGCAGACAATGACAATATCATGCAAGCACAAGAGAAACAAGCAGAGGTGAATGCGATATTACTTTAGAGTTTGTTAGATTTGCAGCAACAGGGACCTCTTCGGATCAATGATGGACATGAGGAAAAAACTAATGGGGCATATGGCAATAGGTCTAATAGTAGACACATATCAGATAGATCTAACACTATCAAAGATGGCAGGTTGTTGGACACTCTGGATAGGAGAGGTACTAGACACAAGTATTACTCTAGTTCTGGTTTTGATAGACATCATGATCGTCATCATTATCAACTGTATTGGAGGAATGACAGGGAATACTTGCTAGATGAGTTCAAGAAGGCAAAGCCACCTACCTTTAATGGAGAGATGAAGAAATCGCAGGATGTGGACGCTTGGCTGCTTGGCATGCGTAAATTATTTAGATTGCATGATTACTCAGAAAACATGAAAGAATGGATAGCCCTTTTCAGTCTCAAAGGTAAAGCATATATTTGTTGGGAAGACCTGAATAATTTCAAGGACATACATGAGTATGAGTTGACTTGGCATGCATTTGAAAGGTTCTTCAAGAAGAAGTACTTGTCTGAGAGGTATTAGGATGACAGAGCTAAGGAGTTTTATGAGTTGTGGATGGGTTCTATGATAGATGAGGAGTATACTAGTAGATTTTTGGAGCTGTTGATATATGTGCCTTACCTCAGAGAGGAGAAGGCCAAGGTTGATAGATTCATCAGTGGATTTCCAATTGCATACAAAGACTGGATTGAGTTCGATGAGCCTAGATCGTTGGAGGAGGCCATCTGAAAGTTGAAGCATTGTTACGAGCAGTCAAAGTGCGAAGTTGAGTGTAAACATGACTTGAAAAGAAACAAAAAACTAAAGGAAAATGGTAACCTTAGTGAGGAAGACATCAAGATGCAAGTGAGAAAGATAATGCAATTCCTACAAGAGATTCAATGCAGATAAGAAGGGACATGGAGAGCAACAGGCTAGAGGCGGTGGTAAGGAACCATCACAGTGTTGGATATGTGGTAAGGATCATCATAAGAGGGATTGTACGCAGTATCAGAGTGGTGGTAGACCCCAGATCTAAAGTGCTCAGGAGGCGCATATAGTAGGTGATGTTGGTCATAACATTCCTCGGATTTATGCAGTTATGGACAACAAGAAATCAGATCATCAGGCATCGATCATTGAGATGGATGGTAAGCTTTGTGATCAAGTTGTTTCTATTTTGATTGATCCTAGATCTAACTATAGTTATATTAATCTTGACCTGGTGGACAAGTGTGGTTTGAGAAAAGAGGTGCGTGCAAAATCTTGGTTGGTACAGTGGGCTACATGTACAAAAAAGCAAGTTCACCATTGGGTAAGAGCTTGTGCATTTGAGTTAAATGGTATGCTTATAACAACATATTTGAATGTATTGCCATTGGGATCATATACTATTATTTTGAGTATGAATGGGCTACACCGTCATAGAGCCATAGTGGATTGATTCAACAAGGCCATTGAGTGTGTGGATAATAGCTGGGAAAAGAGGACCTTGCAGGGAAAGAAGATGCCTACATCAGTAAGGATGGTTACTGCTATGCAGGCTAAGCGTAGTTGTAGAAAAGGTTGTGTGATGTTTGTAGTAAATATTTCCAGTGACAAGGGTAAGGAGGTTGAGGATGCTGATGTGTTGAGAAGGTACCCATTATTGCAGCAGTTTCAGGATGTATTTCCTGAGAATATTTCAGAGTTGCCACCCCACAAGGAAGTAGACTTTTCTATCGAGTTAGTGCCAGGGGAAACTCCAACATCGAAAGCACCTTACACAATGAGCACACCTGAGTTGGTAGAGTTGAAGTTGCAGCTAAAGGAAATGTTAGACACAGGATACATCAGACCTGGTGTATCACCTTGGGGCACACTGTGTTGTTCATAAAGAAGAAAGATGGTAATCTTAGATTGTGCATTCATTATAGGTAGTTGAATAAGGTAATGATCAATAATAGGTACCCTTTTTCGAGGATTGATGATTTGTTTGATCAGATAAAGGGAGAAGCAATGTTCTCTAAGATCGACTTGGGATTGGGATACCATCGGGTACACATCAAGGAAGAGGATATCTTCAAGACTGCGTTCAGGACCAGGTATGGGAATTATGAGTTTTTTGTTGTCCCATTTGGCTTAACTAATGCTCCAGCTACACTCATATGTTTGATGAATAGCATGTTGCGTCCTTATCTGGACAAGTTTATGATTGTATTCATTGATGACATACTGGTATATTATAAGAATGAGGAAGAACATAGCGAACATTTAACAACATTGTTGAGATTGCTAAGAGAGCATCAGTTGCATGCTAAACTTAACAAGTGCGACTTCTTTTAGACTAAGGTACATTATTTGGGACATGTTGTCTCCAAGGAAGGCATAACAGTATATCTGGAAAAAATAAGGGCCATAATGGAATGGAAAACTCCTAAGAATGTAGATGAGGTGAGATCATTCATGGGATTGGAAGGTTATTACAATAGGTTCATCAATAACTTCTCACACATTGCATATCCTATCACATCATTGTAGTGGAAATGTAAGAAGTTTGAATGGACAACAAAATGTGAAGATAGTTTTCAACAACTTAAGTAGTTGTTGACACATGCACTAGTGCTAAAGATTGCGGATTCAAACCAGGAATTTGTTGTGTGTACAGATGCTTGCAAAAGGGAACTTAGTGGAGTTCTCACGCAAGAAGGATAGGTAGTGTGTTGTGAGTCATGGAAACTAAATGAGCATGAGCATAACTATCCGACGCATGATCTTGAGCTAGCAATACTTATACATGCATTGAAGATGTGGAGACATTATCTTTTGGGAAGGAGGTTTACATTGATGAGCGATCATAGTGGGCTGAGGTATTTGTTTGACTAGCCGAATCTAAATGCCACGCAAGCTAGATTGTTGGCCACCCTTAATGAGTTTGACTTCGAGATCAGATATATCAAAGGGAAAGAGAATTGGGTTGCAAATGCTCTTAGCAGGAAGGTACATGTAAATCATATAACAACTATAAGCACTTATGGGATAGAGTTACAGGATAGGATCTTGCGAGCAGGTTAGCGGGATGAAAAATACATGGAGATTATGCACGGGTTACATCAGAGTACAGGTACAGGTGATTAGAAGAATGCAGACTATTGTCTCACAACAGATGGCTTGGTGAGGCTTCAAGACAGGACCTATGTGCTGAATTGCAGTGAGCTCAAGAAGCTTATCTTGATGGAGTTTCATGTGAAACCATAGTCGAGTCATCCATGATATCAAAAGACATTAACGATGGTAAATGAGTTCTATTGTTGGTCGAATCTGAAGAAAGAAGTAGTTGGTTTCATGGTTAGATGCTTAGATTTTCATCAGGTAAAGGCAGAATGCAAGCATCTAGGTGGTTTACTACAACATATAACGATTCAAGAATGGAAGTGGGAGGTCATTTCCATAGATTTCATCATAGGTCTTCCAAGGACAGTGAAGCAGCATGATTCTATTATGGTTGTGGTTGACAGGTTGAGTAAGGTATCTCACTTCATTTTGGTAAAAATTACATATTCAGCTAGTGAGGTAGCACATGTGTTCATCGGAGAAATAGTGAGGCTACATGGTGTTCCAAAGAATATTGTGTCGGACAGGGATGCAAAGTTCACTTCCAAGTTTTGCATGGATCTATTTGTAGGCTTGGGTACAGAGTTAGTCTTCAACACAACTATCATCCGCAGACAGATGGTCAGACAAAGAGGGTCAACAAGATCTTGGAAGATATGTTGAGGATATACATGATGTACCAACAGAGGAAATTGGAAGAGTATCTACCATTGGTAGAGTTCGCATACAACAATGGTTATCAAGAGTCATTGAGGATGAGTCCTTTCTAGGCATTGTATGGGAAGATTTGTAACACTCCCATCAGCTGGAGTGATCCAGTGAACAAGCTACTTATTGGACTGGACATGGTGGAGGACATGGAGCAGGAAATGTAGGTTATAAAGAAGAATATAAAGGTAGCAGCAGATAGACAGAAGAGTTATCCAGATCAACACAAGGTGTTCAAAGAGCTTGAGGTTGGGGAGCATGTATATTTGCGCATAAAGCCCAAGAAAATATCTTTGAGGATTCATTCATGTGCCAAGTTGGAACCACGGTATTGCAGGCCTTTTGAGATGCTTGAGAGGATTGGACCAGTGGCATATCAACTTGCACTGCCTCCAATAATGAAATTCCATGATGTTTTCCATATTTCATTACTTAAGAAGTATGTAAAGGATGTTGATAATCTTATTAATTGGTCGGTATTGCAGGTGGAGAAAGAAGGAGAATTCCATCTAGAGCCTTAGTGCATATTGCAGCAGAAACATCTCATGCTCAGGAACAGAGCCATAGAGCAAGTTAAAGTGCAGTGGAAGCACTTTGGGCCTGAAGAAGCTACATGGAAGATGGCGATTCAGATGCGGGCCCTATATCCTTCATTGTTTTCCGGTTGAGGCAAAGTAGTTTTGGTTTGATGTTGGTATATGTTTGTTAATGTTTTGGTATATGTATGTATATGTATATGGATGTAAATACCACCATGAGCTAAGTTATAAATCTCCAATAAGCAGTATGGTTATTATATTGTCATGTTGTTATGATGTTTTTCTTTTGAGTAGGTTCTTCATTGTAAATATTGCAACAAGCTAAGTTATAAAACTCCATGGGAAGTATGTTTTCTTTTCAGTGGTTTTGCTAAGGTTTTTGTGTGGTTTAATACCGAGGATGGTGTTCCTTAAGGGGGAGGGTTCTGTAATAGCACTGGTGAAAAGTTCATGTAATAAAAGTTAATAAAGGCAAAATAAGACCACGAGTAAGGGACACTTATTCCAAGTTGAATGTTGGGAAAATATATCCTAGTCGGAATCATTGGTGTGTGTTTTGGCTAAGGAAAATTGGAAAAGGCTAAGGCAAAGGCATTAAAAGGTAAAAAGGCAAAAAGGAAAAAAGTCATTTTTAGCACATTTATTTATGAAAGTAAAGGAAATTAGGAGAAAAGGAAGGTAAAAGGTCACAAGTTGCATGTGAGGAGGAAACTGAAGGAAAATAATGAAAAATGAAGAAATTATAGGCCTCATGCATAAAAAGGCTTTTGAGGATCAGTTCATGGCTTTTGTCAAGTTCAAGTTTGGAGCTCTCTCATTATTCTTTATCTTTCTCTCACTCTCTTAGTCACTTAGAGTTTTCTTGGAGCACTCCATTTTGGAGCAAAGGAAAGGGAATGATCCAGGTGGATATTGGTGGCCACCTGCCAAGTCCACATGGACCCCCACCATTGTCTTTCTCAGCATTTTCAGTTTCCTTAATTGTAGCACAACTTACTATTTTTAGCAGTTTTTCGGGTCCTGAACTTCCGGAGCCGTTTTTGAGGCCCTAAACGATGTTTTTTGGGGAATCCGGAGGCAACATGGGTCCATGGACGCAGTGTTTGCCGTTCCAACAATGATAGTGCTCGAATAGATCTTTCTAATGAGCTATTGTACGCGTCAAACGGAGATCATATGCTAAAGTTACGACCCCGGGAAGTTGATGTACCAACTTACCCCCAAACGGGGCCCACAGTTTGGCGTTTCATCTCCTAGGGTTAGGTTTTGGAATGTTAAGGGTTTTTCATTGTTTCTCAACAATAAATAGGCCTTCGAGCCTCATTGTAAGTCAGTTCAGAGGCATGTAGCCCACACATCTCTTCTCAGAGATAGCTACCATCGCCCTAGCTAGTTTATTTCCATTTCTGATTGTAAGCATATTTCAGTATTTTCCATTAATGAAATGAAGTATTATTTCCGCTGCATATTTGTGTATATGGTTATCTCTGTAATTTGTTGCGTTCCTGTTTAAATCCGGATCAATGACATGCAAGAGTTGGCATGTGGATTGTTGTCTATGATGTTATGATTATAACTAATGCATTGGATGCACGTTGGGATGTGGTGATTGACAGGAACTCTACAAATGGGCTGAAAGGGTTGTGTTATTTGATGATCTATGGGTTCCCATACCTATGAGGGAGAATATGTAACAACATATGGGTTGGGGACAGACTCAATCAACACTACATATGCCAATGGTTCCTTTGTCTTGTATAGCTCTTGATGGATATCTCTTGAGGGGCTATAGGACCATCTTGAGGAGGTTGAGTGCCTAATATTGGAGGCCAAGTGCCTGGTATTGGATTGGGATGTCGAATTCTAGTAGGGTTGTAAGGAATTCGATGCCTGGGGTTGTGCACCTTAGTGAGTGTGGAGGGAATGAGCCAGCCTTTCAAGATTCTTGGAAAAATATTGCATGGAGTACTGATTCAGGTTCCTTCCTTGGGGAAGATGAGGTTTGAGCCTAGGCAAAAGCCTTGGGGTCAGCCTTGGGCTATGGTATAGACCGATGAGGTTTTATGCCTGGTTTTGAAAGTTTGGAAAAGGGAGAGAATTCCTTGTGATTTCCTCAGTGATGTGAAAAATTTCAACGCCTGCTGGTTATACTAGTTCAACAAAGGGTGTAAGGAAAACATGAAGTAATAAATAACTAAATAAAATAAAGTTAAAAGTTAAAAGGTTCAACTTAACTACGGGACGAAGTTCCTGAAAGAGGTGGAGTATGTAATGCCCCATAATAACAATAATAATAATAAAAAATAAAATAATAATAATAAAAAATAAATAAAATATATAATATACAGTGAATAAATATAAAATAATAAAGAAAAATATAATAGTAAATAAATAATAAAGGAAATATTAAATAATAGCAAATAAAGAAATATAATAATAGTAAATAAAATAAAATAATGAAGAGATTATAGTAATAGTAAAACAAATAAAATAAAATACTAAATAATTAAACTGGAGTTCTAAATAAATATATATAAGTAAACTATAAAAATATTAAAAATAAGTAGAGTTAGCAAAAAGTAAAAAGGAATAAAATAAGAAACAGTTAAATCAAGAGAAATATTGAATTAAGTAAAACTTAAAACAAAGAAATAAAAGTTGCATGTTAACACATGGATTGTGTGCATGTGGATCCCTTTCAAATTCCCTTCCATTTTTGGAACAGTTGGTTCTATTTAATGGATGAATAGGGAATGCGATGATCATTCTTTTAGAGAAAAGCGTTGAGAGACAAAGGAAACCTTGGTAGTAGTACACTGATTGAGGGCTCGAGGGTGGACAAATGTAGAAAGATTATGAGACTATAGTTGGGTTGAGAGTAGTCCCCAAAACTTTGTTGCAGTTAGCAGGATTCAAATAACGTTCAACTCTAAAATCACAAGTAAGGAATATCATCACTACAGTTAAGTTGTATATGCTCATGTTTTTATAAATTTTATGCTAATTAGTCGAATAGTTGTGTGTTGATTATAAATTGCATAAATTGATGTAATTAGTTTCATATTTACTTCTGGGTCATTACAGCAGTTGGAAACCAAAAACCCTAATCACATGTGCGAGCTTCAAACCCTGCAATTTCAGACCTGTACAGTTCAAATTCCATGAAACTCACTTTAGACCTGTGAGAACAAATTCAAAGAAGATAGAAGAAGAAGATGCTTTATGATGATGTCCAAATGAGGGTCACTTGACTTGTATTTATAGGCTTCCAAGGGTGTTCAATTTCTCTTTAGGGTTGACCTGATTAAATATGAGATTCTGGGCTTCACTTCAAAAATACACTTTCCCTTGTTCAAATCGAGTGCTTCAAAGGTCAAAATTGGTCCTCTCGAAAAGAGGAATCTAGTCCCATTTGAATTTGTCATTGAGCTGTCAAATTAATAGAGTATGAGATAAATAACCAAATAAATGCCCCTTAAAATTCGTGCATTTTTTTTTGTTCTATCAAATTTTGGAAATATCAACACACTAGTGGTTTCTGTGAAAGAGAAAAATGATAATACAGAGAAAACATGAGAAATACCAAGAAGTTTCAGCTCAACTTGTTGGAGCTTTAAATCTTTTTGTTATTTCCTCTATTTTGAGGTAATAAGGCACTCATCAGCAAGATTGATTATGTAGATAGTGAATACTTCAAAGTCTATCTAGCTAATGAAATTTGCAGCTATAAAATTTATACGAAAAACCACAATACTATAGTTGAAACTTTTTGTTACACTCAAATAATACAATCTCAACACACTTTGCTACCCTAGTGAATGTTATAGTCACTATCATTGAATGAATCAAAAATTTTCTTATGCTTTATTACATTGCTTTTCGAAGGGTAGTTAATGAACCATACAATATTGGGAGAATTTCTCCTTTTTCTTCTTTTCCCACATTACCAAAAAACATTCTCGCTTCATGAGAGATCAACATCTCGTTGTTCCTATCGTGGAAAAAAGTATTTACAAGGTCATAATATCTACCCATAGTTATTGGGTCTTGGCAATATGAATCAATGAGTTAGTTCTCTCGAAAAAACCCCATCCTATGAACATATTTCATTGCACTCAGATTCATACTCCATACTCTGCACATCCTTCAATCTGCACAGATTCATAGCTCTCTACAATTGCTCTCCCATGCAACTAAATCTGTAAAAGTTTTAAGTGTGAAAGAATAGTTGTAAATTTTGTTTGTGCACCCATTCATGCATATACCCCGTCCTCTGCACATTCTTATGGATTCACAATGTTTCATATCTCTTCATAATATAGACTAATTTTGTAATTTATGTTCATGTTAAATTAATTACACATCCAAGGAATAAAGTTCCCTCTGTACCCTATTATATTTCACATATCCCGTCCTCCGCACATAACAGAGACTAATTTTGTAATTTACATTCATAGTTAAATTAATTACATGTCCATGGAATAAAGTTTCCTCTATAGCCCATTCTCTCGTACATATCTTGTCCTTTGCACATACTTCATTCTACACATATTCGTAGCTCTATGCATAATTAATTTAACTATGAACAAATCTCAAATTAATATTATTGTGTTTCATTGTGAAAACTAAAAACAAACTTAGAGAACTCACCAACATCAATCTATAATTTAAGAAAATCTTCACAAATGTAATAGCCAAATGTCACATCCTTGCTTACTTCCTCCACGCATCCTTCATTTTGCATAGTTTAACATTAATTTGGTCAATTCATAATAAAGTTCTTTATGCACCCTTGTTCTCCTGCACGTACCCCATCCTCCGCAGAGTAATATATTCACATAATGAAACATAATAATATTATTTCGACATCTATTCATCCTTAAATTAATTAAAGATCACTTTGCACCCTTGTTCTCCTGCACATACCTCGTACTCTGCACATCCTTCATTCCATAAATATTCATAGCTTTATGCACCTTCTCTTTGACACAACTAAATCTATAAAAAAATTAAATGCAAATAAGTGTAAAATTAATTTCATCATCGTGGAATAATGTTCTCCTTTGCACCTTGTTCTTCTCAAAATACTCTATCCTCCACACAGTAATACATCGAAAAAAGGAAATGTAATCATATTAATTAGAGATATGTTCAACACCCCCCCACTCCCAACGTTTATGCAAAGGAAACACAAGCACATCAATTCCTGCATCATTGGGCAAATAAATAACACATTGTTCACAAAATCATAGCTCCATGCAACTTCTCTCTTGCACAACTATATGTGTAAAAATTGTAAATGCAAACAAGTTTAAAATTAATTTTTTTATTGTGGAATAAATTTCCCTCTGCACCCATCAAGTCCCACTAGAAAAACCAGTCTAGGATGAGCCTCATTTGCAAGGCAACCCTGAATCAAACCTCATGGAGGGTGGTTGTGTGTGGGTTGTGCCCTATGCTATGGGGAGGAGACATGCTAAAAATCTAGTCAGCTTAGGGCTGGTGTGGACCAAGTCGGGTGTGATCCCCGAGTGACTTTGATGGATTAGATTCCCTTGGGACACGGCTCCTCAAGCCATAGGTCAATCCTAGAGGATCACGTAAAAAGTGACAAACAAACAAACAAAAAGTTCCCTCTGCACCCTCGTTATCTCGCACGTGCTTCGAACAGTAAAATATCTATAGAAGAAAATATAATAATATTAAATAGATATTTGTTTAGCTCCGCCCCCCACCCTGCCTCTACAAAGTGCCTACAATTGTGTCAATTCTGACATCATTGCACATAGCAGTAACATAACAGTTTTAGTGTTAGAGCACTTTCAGAGCACTAACGCACGAGATAGCCAATCACAAAATTGGGTTTTTTTTTTAATGAATTGTCAGGCACTGGCAAAAATCGAAAATAAAACACCCTCCACTAGGGGATTTATTTCACATCAAATCCCCCTCAACCAATCAAAAATTAGAAAAAAGATTTATTGAAAACTAGAAAGTTATTCTCTATTTTTATAGAAAAATAGAAATATTAAGCATTAAATAGAAACTTTGGTTATAATTATAAAAACGCAACCAAATAATGCAGAGTCAATGCACTTTGATTGTGAGATGAATGTTATAGTCACTGGCAAAGCAAAGACTAATAACTTAAACTAGAAAAGAAAAACAACCATCTTCATAACAAATAATGATTACCGCAATTAACATTTTAAAATTTAAACTACTTTGCTCTATCCTCAAACAACACAAATAACTCTTTATTTAACAAAAAGTTAAATACAAATAACTCTTTATGTAACAAAAAGTTAAATATTAAATATTAAATTTTAAATTATTAAATATCAAACATGAAATAACATAAAAATAATATTTATTATAAATTCACACTGTTTTAGTTTAGTGGTGAATTGTATATATATAAATATATAAAAGAATGTGTTGGAGGTATAAGTTTTATATTTTTTATTAATTAAATAAATAATAATGTTTATGAAACATTAATGTTGATAATTTAATTTATTAGTAAAATTATATTTTGATTTATATAATTAATATATGGGAACCGCACGAAGGCAAGCTCCTAACAAAAAGAAAGGCTTGGGTACTTGAATGAGTTGATTAACACTACACGAATGTATATTTGATATATACTATTTTTTTTTCTAATGATACGTTAAGTAATTAAAATTATTATTTTTTATATGTTTACCCAAACATATATATTATAGTTAGTAATATCAATTATTAATCTTTTTTATTGATAGGTATAATTATTAATTAAAAAAAAGTGATTTTATTAATAAAAATAAAAAATATGATTTATTTATTATTATTTTTATTTAATTTATTATTATTATTATTATTTAATATGTATCTATTATGACACTGCAAACATCATTTTTATATTATATGGTAAAAATTCTCAACATAAAATTAATAATTTTTTAATAAAGTTAATAAAAAATAAAATGCTATAATAATTATTTAATAACAACGCTGACCATGTTATGTTATAGTATATTGAAATCAATATTAAAATTAAAATTATATCGCTAAGACAACTTTTTATACAAATTATATGTAACACAAATATATACTAAAAAGTAGAGTAACTTTCCCCATGTTTGGTTACAGAAAATAACGTAAACTTTGTTGACAAATTTTTTTTCCCCGCGTGACTCTTCATTTTGGTTTATTATTTGGTCAGTTTCCTTTTGCACTACCACTAATCATAATATCTTTTTTTTTTGTAAATTGAATATTTTATTAAGTCACACAAATGTTGATGATGATGATTAGCATCTACTAAGATCGATATGGTCTATCATACCTTAAGAAAGAAACAATTAACTGGGATTATTTAAAATTTTATTTATGTGATCAAAATTGAGGGAAAGAAGCATTCTGAAGTCACTGTAGTTTTGTTGAATGAACAAGTCAAGGAGGTTGGTAGTGGGGAAAATGTTTTGGAAATGAGAGCGGATCTGAGTAAAGGCCGGACAATCCAAGAGAAAGTGTTTTTCATCTTTGACTCTCTTAGTATTGCGGAGGAGACATATTCTCTCGTCCCAAGGTACCTTGGGAATAGACCAATCTCTGGTTTCACTTCGTAGGTAATGAGAATTAGTTTTAATCCTTGCAATATCCATTCTCGCCTTAGAAGTGGTTAAGGCAGAAAGGTAATTTTGGTTAGCAAGTGTGGGGTTGATTACCTCCTTATAGTATCTTAACTTTCTTTTCCCCTTTAACTCCTTATCACTTCACAACTTAATCTTAAATTTGGAAGTAATGATGTTTTTAATATTATCCTTATTCCCAAAGATGATCTCCTCCTTTATATCCTAATGATCGAGCCAGGAGTTGACATCCTTATGCCACCCTCGCTTGAGTTGAAGGTGGTTTTGACTAGAGTTAGAAGAAATTTTTGGGAGTCTCATGGCTTCTAGGTTGTACAACTTCTTCTTATACATCAAATAACTAAACATAGTCGTGCATTCAATGGGGGAAAGGCTAGCTTGAATCAAGAGAATAGGGTAGGGAGTATTACATTTAATCTTGAGGTTATAGGTTATGAATTTCTTTTAGATCATTTCAATCTTTCTCTATTAATCTCTATATAGATAGCAGCCCCACACCTCACATCCATATAAAATAAAAGGGGTGACAAGAGTCTCGAAGAGGAACTTTTTTTTACTCTAATCCCAAATATCAGTCATCTTACAATTGTTTTCAAGCTCATAGTAAGATTTTCAACCTCCTATAATCCTTTTCTCAATGCTACAGTTCCACTTGAGCTGATGTTGGATGTCAATACCTAAATATTTGTAATAAGAAACATTCTCTAAGTAATTGTTATCATAAATAAAATTATCATAGGCGCTATTTTTTGGATTTAATAATCATAACTTTAGTATTTTCATTTTTAATAGTCATACCCATATTAGAACAGTAATCATGGAGGGTTTTAAGATTCTTATTGACATTGTCAGGACTCCTGGCAAGAAGGACGATATCATCAGCATAAAGGAGAAGAGTAATGACTATACCATGGAACTTGGGTCCTTCACAACCAACAACTTCTAAGCATCCCTCAAGCTTGTCAATGTAAATTCCAAAAAGGGTAGGGGATAGGGGACACCCTTGCTTAACATCGATGTTGAATTTAATATCAATAGACCAATCCTAGGTGGTCTTAAGCTTGGAAATAACATTCTCATATAATCTCATAACAACGAACCTTAACTTGGGAGGAACCATTATCTCATCAAGCCTTTGCCATAACTTCTCACGAAGAACCGTGTCAAAATATTTTCTAAAATCAACAAAATAACATAGGAGATCAATATTGCTTTTATGAAAATCCTCGACAATGGTACTAGGAGTGACAAGGTGGTCGATCGTAGATTGATGCCTTCTAAAACCATCTTTCCCACTGGCTCTTTTACCATGGATTTCAGGCCAAGTGCTAATCTTCTTTTCCAAAATGAGCCCATACAACTTGGCTAAAATGTGGCTATTCATGATAGTCCTATAGTTAGAGAGAACGTTTTTATCCCCACTTTTAAATATATGCATGATAAGGCTTTGCATCCACAACTTAGGGAAGCCTTGTTTAACTGCTAAGTTGAGGAGATTGTGAAAATGCGGATTGAGGATGGACCTTCCAATTTTGAGAATTTCAACTTTGTACCCTTCAATATCCCTACCTTTCCTGTTAGCAAGATTCTTAATCTTGGATTCCACGTCTTCCAAATAAAAGGTATCTCCCTCTATAAGATTGCTTATGATGTAGCTCATGGTATCTAGGGAGTCATATAGATTCCCAAGATAGACATACCATTCCTTTAAGGGGATCAGATTATTTTCTTTCGATTTACAGACAAGAATGTTCCTCCAAAAATTTCTAGGCTCAACTTTAGAGAGGTTAAGGAGATGATATTGCCTCTTCTTTATATACTCTATTTTTGTCCTTCTAATAAGATCTTTGTACACCTTTATTTTCTCATCCTTAATATTTTTGTTGGGAGAATCTCTAATCACTTTCCTGGAAGATTTACAATCATTGTCATACCATGGGTTGGAAGTGCTATTATTCTTATTATACGATACCTCCTTAGAGAAGTTGTTAATGGTAGTGGAGAGGATAGTAGTAAAATTGTGGTATATGTGATCAATGTTGTCATTATATGTTAAGGAACCTAGTTCCCTTGTTAAAACTTTTAAGAAGATATATGTTTTACTTTTGTCAAAACACATGCGTCTTGGATTCTCATCATTCTTATGCGTGTGGTGGTGTACATATCAAGGTTAAGGGTTAAGGAGAGAGGTTTATGGTTAGAGTCAGGCTCATGGTCATTTAAGAGGTGAAAATTAACAATACAGTGGTGAACCTAGGTATCAGATATCGCATAGTCCAAAACACTGCTGCAATGCCCATGAGTACAAGTCATCTAGGTAGAGGGAGGCCACTTATTGATCCCATTACAAATAATCAGGTCTTGAGAACTAAAAAACCTTAATTAGCTCAGTGTAAAAAAGGTTCTTGGTAATTTCTTTAGAATTTATCTAGAATTTACTAGCCAGAACACAATCCTCATCAAGCCATAAGGGATTAGGGCTAGATTTATTACTTAATAGAGTAGCTTGGTCAGTGGCAGTATGGGAATAAAGTCCCCATGCAAGAGAATTATTTCTTCATTCCTTAGGTTCTGGATATCAAGTTCTAAGTTAATGACAGAACAATTATTATTTAGGTAGCTCTTATAGGAAGTAGAGTTGAAGGGAGAAAAGTAAAAAGTTGTAAGGAAGATTCTATTGGTACTAGAGTCGGAGATGTCAATCCAAATGTATTGATTAAGGGGGTCAATCTTATGAAGCTGGATATGGGAAGCAATGTCATTTTTGATATAACAGGTTATACCACCAACCCCTCGGCGAGAAGATCTCTTATCTGAGGTAGACCAAAGAGTGAACCCATCAATGTGGGGAACCCTAGGTTCGTCATGCTCCCAGCTTTTGACTAAGAGAATAATATTAGTATCGCTCAGGATCCAACTTAACATAGGATCTTTGTGCCATGAGGAGCTTAAATTCAAAACACCATTAGCCTCATTTCTACCAGACTTGTTGGCCAGATGGTAATGGAAAGAAGACACTAACAACAACAAAAGGAAACTTAAGGACCATAAACAAATTGCCCAAAGTAACAAAAAAACCGAAGGATCACAATACAACCCATAGTCATCCCTAGTCAGTTATATTACTTGGAGACGGGTCATCCATACCATTTCCTTGTAGAGGGCAAAAGGCTTCGTGGACGTGTGCTTCCATATGGGCCATATTGCCTTCAAGACGGTCCACCCTCTCATGTATCCTCTTATGTCGTCGATGAAGAGAGACCGATCGATCCAACATATGCCACTGATTGTGCTAGAGGTCATTCAGAAAAGAAGTGCCCTCATTATGGTCATCATGAAAATCGTGGGCCAACTTCGCCACCAATGTTTTAACTTGGTGTATCTACGGTTCTAAAGAATCAAAAGGTGAAGGTAAATCCACTCCCCTAGGCGAGTTGTTAAGTTGTTGTTCAACCTCTTCCCCATAGTCTTGTTGTTTTTCTCAATGTATTATAACTTGGTTGTAAGGACCAATGCATCTTAGGGCTCGTCCTTGCTAACATTGCATGTTTCTCTTGTTGGCCACTGCACACTGCCCATGTAAAATGTTCAACCCAATGACTTGACTACTATGAGGGATGGACTTCTGGAAGTCCCAGGACACCTCACCAGATGACAAGTCAACTCCAAAAGTGGATTACCAAACTTAAAAATTCCACTGGTGCAAAGATGATCATATTTCATCCACCAATAGAGGATGTGCCAATGACCCCTCTCCTCAGTTCCATCCCACCACCATAAACACCACAAACTCGCACTCCTACAAGCTCCCTACCCTGCAAATGATTCCCAAACCCCACCGCAGAAAATGAAGTCCCTTGTGATACAAACCCACCAACCCACAAACCCTCTAACGGAAAAATACTACAAATTAAAGGACATGAGCCACAATTAGGCTTCCACCAACCTCAACAACAACCCTACCCAACCCCTAGAACACAACATACACCTCTACATAAACCCTACTAGATAATTGCTAAACTGAAAGGAAAAGTAAATAATAAACCTTTACCTGCTCAAAGGAGAGAGGGGAGACGTCAATAGCCAATGTGATGGCAACTCAGCTAGCTTGATGACTCCCACAACTCTAGAAACTCTCCCATGGCCAAAACTACCCAAAGCGAACTATGGTTCGAGATGACTATGCCTAAAACCACCTCCTTAACATAGTTGAAAACATTTACACCATAATTATTGCTCAATTTTGAACTTACAGAATGAAGGGAAAAGTATGGTTGTGACAAATAGCCACCCTACACTCCAAGAAAGAAAATCCCCACCAAGGTCTCACTACCCATTCCCTCAAACCAACTATCAAAACCCACAACAAATCAAGTAACACAAATAACCATTACTTGTTCTCAAAACCTCTTATCCTTCTTAATAGCTTCTTTGACATGCCTCCACATTTCAATTTCCAGGTGGGAGGGGATCAAATACCCCTCTTGAACCCCTATCCCTTCGTTCATCACCACCTCGTGTAGCACCGATCATAATATTAATATTTATGTGTTACTTTATTGTAAAGTTATTTGATGTGTGTTTAAAATGTGCAATAACCTCCAGACGCAAATGAGTTTAATTGATTGAAGCATTTCAATTTGATATTTTAATAAAATCTTATGGGTTTTTTTAACGTATTTATGAGAGTAGATGAGTGGTTTTATGATTTTGGTAAGTTAATAGTCTATTATAATAAAATATATTAAAAATATTATATTTTGAAATTATTGGGATTATGGG